>SJYW01043035.1:174602-231532 GCA_006410735.1 Raphicerus campestris | reverse complement strand
CTGAAGGAATGTATTCTTGACTTATTTGGTATTCTTTGTTCTGACAAGACAGAAAACTGCTGGCAGCCCTGCTTCTCTGGAGCAAATCCTGAGACAGTAATCAGAGAAGCTGTCTTCTGGGCTAGGGTCCTTGTGCTCACTCGTGTCCGGCTGTTTGAGACCCTACTCAGTTTGGCTCAAATAAAACTTTCTCCTATTCCTATTGTCTGTTTATTATTTTCATCAATAGGTGTTACAGGAATAGCTTGGGCATAGGGTTCTTGACTTGGTGATGGTGACTCTGACACAGACACTCCCTCTAATATCCTACACATGAAGGTCCCTGCAGCCAGCAAATCTCTAGACAGACTTCCCAGGCTGAGTTGACTGGCTGGCTGGTCACTGAAAACCCAGGAGAATCAGTGCACTGACTGTCTGGCCCAAGCTGACCCACTGCAAGTCAGGGGCCAAAATTCAGGCCTCTCTCTAGCTCCACAGAGTAATGTTTGCTGTTGACATGAAGGGGGAGAGCAAGATGGCTTTGTTACCCCTGTCTACTTGGACTTCAAAAATGTAAAACTCTTCCGTTAAAGTCAGTCAAATAACATAAGAGGATAACAACGCAGAGAGATAAAAGGTATTTCAGTGACAAGCTAGGGGCTGTGATAAAAACCAGCTTCACTCAAGAGGTTTTCATTTCAGTTAACACACGTCCTATGAGTTTGGTAGTAGTTATCTCATGGTGGTGTTTTGCAGTGGATCCTCAGGCTTAAGAAAAAGGTTAACAAGAAAGAAAACACCATACATTGCTTTCTACTCCCTCCAGGGGCTTAATATGATTGGTTAAAAGTTTTTAGAGCAAGGAAAAAAGAATTGGTGAAAAAAAAGAATGCAGATGTAATTTAATAGCAAAGTGATAGCCAGCTAGGCTCTCAGGCACACACATTCACTGCTACCAGAGAACTGAAACAAGTCTGGACCCCCCCCCTAATGTTCGTTCATTTCAAGGCCAACAATGGAGCACATCCCATTAAAATCACACTTATCCTTAATGAATACAAATTTGCTCTAATCAACAATTTCGAAAGTATAGCTATAAAACGTGAGCCACTTACCTCGCTCTAGAACCTTCTGTACTTTAATATGATTAGCACAGAATCCACTGTACAGCTTAAAGTGGTCCGCATAATACAGGAAAGAGCCTCCAAGGGAAAACAGCAGTTTCTAGAAAGAGAGGGGAAGTTACGTGGTTCATTCAGTGTCTGCTGGCTCTGGCCTGGCATCTGACCGCTTTGAGTATTCGTCTTTCAGACACCAGGGCACTGTGCTTCAGGAAGGTATTGACTGAAGCCAGGCAGCGCCGTTTGCCCAGCTGATAGACGACAGCCCAGGCATGCCTCTAGCAGATCTTCAGTCTGACTGAAAAGTTTCTGGCAGCAGAACCTATTGACACAATGTGCAGTCAAGGACAAGAAAGAAAGTTCTATCTAAAAAAATACATCCGACAGGGCAGGATATAAATGATCTGAGAGGCTCATTAATAAAGCCAGCTCTGCTTTACTTAGGACGAATGATGCTCGCCGTGTATTTCCTTAGTCCCTTTCTACTGCCTTCTGCTTTTCCCTCCCTGGAAGGACTTTATGGAAAAAAAATGAAGTGGCTTCAGTCATGTCTGACTCTTTGTGACCCCATGGACTACAGCCCTCCAGGCTCTTCCGTCCATGGGATTTTCCAGGCAAGGATACTGGAGGGGGTTGCCATTTCCTCCTTCAGAGGATCTTCCCGACCCAGGGGATCAAACCTGGGTCTCCTGCATCGCAGGCAGACTCTTCACCGTCTGAGTCACCGGGGAGTCCTCCTGCCAGTCATCAAGGCCCGCTTGGAGACAGGGCTCCATAGAACCTATGCTTTCCTCCCAAGGCCACACGACCACACAGATGCCGAATCAGATGCAGGAGGTGCTCCTGCCTCAGAAGCGATCGCCCTGCAGAGCCTTGGGCAGAGCTGAATAGGGAGCACGGACATGTCAACAGCAGGCAGACTCCATAAACGCTGGGCTGCCCAGACACCTGATTCCCAGAGCGTTCACTCGAGGGAGAAGCGGAGCCTTTTTTTGCCATCTGCCAGAGGGACGACAGCACCAAACTTATCTTTTCAACAGTCAAGGGACACCGCTTTCTCTTCCAGGGGAGAACTCGGCACTGCACCCACCTATATTTGCTTTAAACCTACATCTAAAATACTTACTCTGAACTGCGAGGGGGTTTCAAGTATGTTAAAGTCAGACGACGCTGAAATCCCATCCTCTAGGGTCTCGAGAAACACCTTTTGAAATTCAAGCATCTCTGGCAAACTTCCAAAAAGTGACTCCATCTGAGTGAAGACCAGGATTTGAAAAGAGGGTGTTAGCGATAAAGATCTAGACACCATTCTGAACTCCCAGATGCACAAATGAATCACAGCCATTCACCAAAAAGGAGACAGAGGTAAATCCTTTAAAGAAGACAGCATATTCATGAGGGGATAGAGTTCATACACAGACGGTTATATACATCTCCGGTCCCTGTAATTCTAGAATAAGTTTTTAAGGGGATGTCAAGTTTCAGAATTCAACTGAGGGGTGGGGTGTAGGGTTGGGGGGGAATGGAAGTCAGTAAGAAAGAATTAATAACTGTGAGTTAACACTAAAAAGTCACATATTAAAAGGTAATTTGGGTCACATCTACTACTACAAAAAGGGCGCAGTCATTCTTAACTCCTGCCACTGTGCTTGAGGGGACAGAAGCCACATAAACAGCCCTGCAGGAGGCCACGCCTAGGTCTCTCTGAAGATCCCTAAGTCTCTATGTTCCTTTGGGACCACTAGATAAAATCTAGGAGGTCTACTACAGTCCCCAACCTTTTAGGGGATCAATTTCATGGGAGACAATTTTTGCACAGCCAGGGGTGGAAGGGAGGGGATGGTTCCGGGATGAGTCTCACAAGGAGTGAAGGATCTCAGTCTCGCGCACACACAGTTCACAGTAGGGTTCTCACGTCTATGAGAATCGAATGCCCCACTGAGGGCATTCAGGAGGCAGAACTCAGGCGGTAATGCAAGCGATGGGAAGTGGCTGTCAATACAGATGAAACTTCACTCGCTCACCTGCTGCTCGCCTCCTGCTGTGTGGCCCAGTTCCTAACTGGCCATGGACCAGTACCGGTACCATGGCCCAGGAGTTGGGTGACCTCTGAACTAAAGGGCAAGCAGAGACTAACCTGCGGGTCAGTGGACTGAGTGAAGGAAGTCATTTACCTCATCTTGGGTAAGAAAGGTCTCGCTCTGAAGTGGCTCCAAATATAAGTCGAAGAGGCAGCTCAGATCCTGAAAGACAAAAGACGACAGTCTTTAACCCGTGCAGTCTCCAAAACACCCAAGTATCGCTCTGGCTGCAGCTCGGACTGGTGTTAAGAATGATGACGCTCACGTCTGGTTGAGAGACAAGGCCCTGAAGGCGGTGGTTCCTTGCTCACCTAATTCAAAGAGGTTAACAGCACAATACGATCGGCATCTGCGTTCCACATTTTCCTTTATGGCGTGATCACCTACTCTGCGTATTTGAATGTGTTAATGGCAGAGCCAGGATCTTTCAGCTGCTGCAGCAGGAACACTCCTTTCCCTGCAGGTAAGTGAGGTTTGGGCAGGAACTTCTGTCAGGTGTGGGGCCACGTCTGCCGGCCAACCCGGCTTCCTCCTCTGCCTCAGGGAGCCAGGCAACGGCTCCAGCGTGGACAGCTGAGCTGAGGAGGACAGGACGAGGTCTCGGGAGCTCTTCAGCTTCATGCATTATCAGGATTTCAAACTCCCAAACTCAAGCCCAAGAAAACTTTTCCAGAGATGAACATCATGATAGTTACCATCTAGGCCATCTGTGAGCCTTCAACTAACCCTGGGCTCTGACAGCATAGAATAGTGGGAGTTGATGTTTATTTACAAAACTCTTTAGATAAGTTTTGTTTTGTTTTTAATAATTTTAAGCCAAGCCCAGCATATAGTTTAGTGATGGGAAAGATTTCTTTTTCTTGTTCACTGATTCTGAAGAATTTTGAGTCGCAGAGTATTAGAAGTAGGTGACTACATCTGACTCCTCTTACAGTCGAGAAATCCAGTTCTGGAGAGCTTGCTAAAGTTAGAAGCCTCCAGAAACTTGTGGTGCAGGTCCTGGGAGCAAGTGACCCTGAGGGTTTCACAATCAAACGGCCCTGGTCTAACCAGCCTCCAAGAACCCCATAGCAGCTGCTTCAGAGCAGAGAGAGGTGGGAAGTTCCAGGGCCGTCTCTCAGGGAACACAGGAGCGCTTCAGACTCCAAGCTAAGTGCAGAGGTGCAGGTTAGAGAACAAGTAGAAGTCCGTGCTCAATGTCAGCAACAAAAAGAAGTCAAAAAACAATGTGTATGCACGCACGAATCACAGCAGGTACCGGGTGCTGCTTCCTTCATCAGAGGCGGTGGTGGGCAGTGGTCACTCGTGCCCACGAGCAGTGACACGCTGAGGCCGGCGGCCCTGAGCTGTGACACGGGGGCCCTGAGGAGACGACAGGCGGGGTTCTCGCAGAAAGAAAGGAGAACCGCCCTTTTTATCCGCTTGGCCCACCACACCCATTTCGGTCCCAGGCTAGGGTCACGATGCAGCGACCCCCCCTGGATCCAGTGGTCTAGCAGTTAAATATACCGACAAGAACAGGAACAAAAAGGGGCTTGGTCTGCTCTCAACTGTGCCCTTGGCCCTGCGGGTAGGGGCTCCTCAGACATCATCAAGTGGCCACAACACCTGCCCTGCTGGGCACGGCCACTGTCAACTCCCTGGACATGCACTTCATCTCCCCCATTCGATGCAGGATGAGATGTGGCGGGAAAAGGCCATGAAACTGCCATCTCTGCCGCTTTCCTCTGTCCCCTGCAGGACCACAAGGCGCAGGGGTAGTTTGCCCAGGCTGCCTCGTTCATTCTCCCAAAGGCCCTGCGTGAGGCTCTGGCAAAGTTCAGATAAAATGATGGTGATGTTAATAAATGGCGGAAGCTCAGATACGTCTGTGCAGAAAGGTGAGAGCGTGTGTGTACACACTGGCACACGTGCCAAAGCCTAATTCAGGATTCAGCGTATTAGACCTGGGACAAGAATGCCCCTGTCTCAGACCCCATGAGGGGCTCGGAGGGGGCCGCCCAAGGCCACGCCGGCAGGTGGAGGCCAGGCCAGGCCTGGTTTCTGCGCCTCCCTGCTGCCAGCAAGTGGCCGAGGAAGCGAGTTTAAAATCATTCCAGCAAATACTTCAAAAGAACTCTGTCTTCCCAGGCACCCGCATTTTTTGTAAAATGTTTCCCAAACTACTAACTAGAGCCCCCGAGATAAATAAATGGTCTCCCTGGGTTGTGAAAGGCCCAGCTGCTGCTCTGTGTGGCGGCTGCAGATGCCCAAGTGATGCCTGGTGCCTCCCCTGTGGGGCTCTGTCCTGCAAGGTGATGCCTTCCCTCTGGGGCCTGTGCCAGCAGCCGCTTGTGAACACGCTGCTCCCTGGTTCCTCATCACCAAAAGTGATCTCCGTCCCCCTTTCCCTAAACCAGTGTAGGCTCCCTCCCCACAGATTGCAAATGACAAACTACAACATCTGTTTCCATAGTGAAAGCTACCTTGGTAACAGAATGAGCGGGGAGTCTAAAATCTGCAAGCCCGCTCAGCTCCTCCACCCTCTCACCCTCCCCGGCAGCAATTTGCCACTTCAAGGAGCAGGCATCTCCCTGGTGAGTGGCAGGGTCCTGGGTAGATACAGCCAGGAGCCCCTGCCAACATACAGCTGGCCATCACTGGAGGGGGGCAGGGAATCACGATGGCATCTTCCGTTACCTTCACATAGGACTTCTCTGTGTCCATGAGCTCCTGGATGACTTTCCGGAGGCGATCTGCATCAGAGAGGTGGCGAGCCAGTGGCCTGGGAGGAGGGTCCTGACCCTCCCTTGGTCCTTCCATGCCGTTGGTCTGGGTGTTGTTAAAATTCCTACACAGCGCGGTGATCTGCTCAGCACTCTGGGAGGGAACAAGAGGCACAGGACAGTCTCCATCATCATCTCAGCCTCCCACCAAGGACACGGGGGCTCTCTCTGCCCAGCGCCCTCTTGGGAGTCTCATGGGACACTGATTGGGGGCACCCAGCTTCAGTCATCTCAAACCCTGCTGGCTACCACGCAAGGTTCCGGTCGTGAAGATACAAGCTGACACTTGTTCAGTACTTAGCCATGACGCTTTTCCACTTTCACAGAAGCTGTGTGACAGATGCTTCTTCAGTGTTGAGACGAGAGAATAAAGCGCAGAGCTGACCCTCTGCAATACACTTGAGGCTGCTCTACGATCAAGGCCAAGGCTCTGTGAGAGCACCACGCAGACAGATGGCCCACTCTGTCCCCTCAGCGGTTGACCGAACGGAGCTCACCCACGTTAAACAGCCCTAGGAGACCCAGGAAAGGGTCAGCACTGTCAGGGAGGCTGGATCACAGGGAGCTTGCAGTGCTCCCTACAAATCCCTCCCCCGCCGGAGTCATGTAGCCTTGAGCCAAGTCCCAGTGTGAGGAGTTAAAGCGTGAGCTGCTGCCTCTGCTGGGAATGGGAGTAGGGGTCAGGTCATGCAGGAAAGATAAGGTCCCCACTCCGATGGGGTACAGAGCTCACCAGAGGGCACAGGTGGGAAGCAAGCGATACAGCAAAGCCTGCTGAGGTCCACAGGGACCTTCAGGGAGGAGGGAAACCTGAGCAAGTTCTCAGCAGGAAGCAGCCATGTGCCGAACCCAGGACATGGGGGAAGAAAGGCTTCTCACTCCAGGACATGGGAAGAGAATCACACAGCTTAAAAGACAAGGAGGAGCTGGAATGTCTGCGAGGATGAACAGCCTTCTATAAAAGTTCCTGCTTGGGTTTAAGCGCAGCATGCAAAGCCTTCTCTGGGAGAACCCATTTGTATATTCTTGCCAGAGGCTAGTGGTTTAAAGTCTCAAATATGTCTCTTCCTATATGCCACCACCTGCCTGGAGCATCATCAGATTACACACAAAATATCTTTTTTACTTCTCTTTCTTTCCATTCCTCCAACACACAATATCCAGCCCAATTTACCACCTGCCAGCCTGGCACTAGTCAAGGGTAGGAGCCTGCCTTTCTTTCTCATCACCCCCAAGGGCTCAATGTTGAGTCCACCTCTGTTGGGACTGATGTTATTACTGAGTAACAAAACAGCTTAGTCCTAATACACATGGTGAATATCCATCCATTCTTAATAGCTCAACTAAAACTCTCTTTTCTTCAGCTAGATGTCTCCATGCCTGATCTCCATCACTGTCTCAGGTAAAAAGGTGAACCCCAGTCGGAAGCACTTCTTCATTCTCACTGAGTTCATTTTCTTTGCTTGGATATTTCAGAATGCTAACAACTCACACAAGCATACAGGTCAACCTCAGTGCCCACTTTGTTATAAAAACTGTCATCTGACCCACTGAAGTGGCTCAAAGTAACAGCAGGACACCTGCCCTCCCTTCTTCTCTGCTTCCCTATTCTACACCCACCTCCCCCCAAAATAGTATCTTTATATGATGGAAATAAGACAATCAACATTGACACACAATACTGATCTTCTGGCTAGACTTTCAACTAAATCCAGTGGGAAGCAACCAAGGACCTGCTCTGTCTCCAGAGAAATAGGAGCCACCCCCTGCACAAGAAGATAAGACTTGCCAAGGTAAGAAATGCCGAAGCCCAGCCTACGGCAGACCAGAAACCAACACAAGCCTGTGTGGAACAAACAAGAAATGTGACATCCGTGAAATGAATGGGAGCACCACGTTGAAACAGGTTGTCTGGAAGGCATCAGTGAAGAGTGGATTGTAAATGATCCTGGAAGGAGCATGTTCCAAGGGAGAACCAGAAAACAAGCCAAAGACATGAACAGAGCCCAGTAACGTACAGAGCCCAACTCAAGACGGGGGTGAAAGCGAGGCCCCCCCAGATGTCTATGAGGAGGACGCCCAGACTGCTGGCCTCTTTGGAGTAATCACTTCTCTCATATTTTGACATGCATCTTGGTGCAAAAGTTAAATGAACCAAGTGGCAGATACTAAGCCTCCAACCAGACACATCAACACATCTGAAGTGATTTACTTCTAAAACAGTTCAAGCATGTGTAAGCGCTACGATTCTCCTTGGATATACACAGCACCCCTTGTTTCTGTCCTTAACTGTAACACAAACATATTGCTGGCAACACCTGTCAGAAGATATTCACATTCAGGTTAAACTTTCAAAGAACAAGAAAACAGACAAGCAAAATGGTACTCATAAACCTGTTTGCAGGGCAGGAATAGAGATGCAGATACAGGGAACAGACTGGTGGGCACAGCAAGGGAAGGAGAGGGTGGGATGAACTGAGAGAGGAGCACTGAGACACACACATTAGCATACATAAAACAGATAGCTGAAGGGAAGTTGCTATATTACACAGGCAGCCCGGTCCAGTACTCTGTGATGACCTAGAAGGGTAGGATGGAGTGGGGGGTGGGAGGGAGATTAAAGAGAGTGGAGACATATGTATACTTAGGGCTGATTCATGCTGCTGTATGGCAGATGGCAACACAATATTGCAAAGAAATTATCCTCCAATTCAAAATCAATTTTAAAGGAAAAAGAAAACAGACGTGGATCTTAAGGCATTGATTAGAATGAGACTTGATCTCTCAAAATGTCTCATATCATGTTTGAAATAATCAGGTCTCAAGGTTATTGAAGAAACTCCTAACTGTTCAGTCATGCCCTAGAAGCCTAATGACACAGCAAAAGCCAAACAGAGCAATGCAGCCAAAAGGCAGTTTTCAAAAGGAAATGGCAGCCCACTCCAGTATTCTTGCCTGGAGAATCCCACGCACAGAGGAGCCTGGCGGGCTGTAAAGTCCATAGGGTCGTACAGAGTTGGAAACGACCGAAGTAAATTAGCACAGCACAGCACATAAGAAATACTCAGGGCTGGACCAAAGGAATCCGAATATTTGGGGCCCCAGGTAGGAGTATTTTTAAAAAGCTCCTCAAGTGATGCTGATATGTGGCAGCCATGAGAACCACTGGTCTACCCATTAGTAGAGTGAGCCTTCTGCTTGCAGTTCCTGGGAGGATCACGCTGCCCCAAGGGTCTGCACTGAACGATGGCCACGTAAAGCGTGTATGGACTGAGCTCACAGTAAGAAGAAACAGATCAGACCTATGACCTTGGTGTTCTGCGTCTGGCTCCACTAGCAGCTAAACGGCGCAAGATGATACTGAGACTCTCAAGTTCACTTATTTGAAATCTCTATACTGCTATTTGCACCACAAGCTCTAACAATACAATTTTGCAACCCTGAAAAATAACAGTTTGGGGGCCTGTAGAATCCACATTAATAGCTCACATATACCGTATAAAATAAGATCTGACAAAATGCACCATAAGTGAAACGGCAGCTGGTGAGATTGCAGCTTTCCTTGCTGGGATGTCGAAAATCACACCTAACAATGCAGTGTTAAAATAACGAGATTTTAAAAATAAAGTATCTTGCCATCTTAGAAAATCAGAACTCATTTTAAGAATACTTCTGGTAATTCTAAGTTGGAAAAGCGAATGTTAGCTGAAAGTTTCATAGAAAATTTACTTCTGAAGATACCACAATGAAGTGTTACAAAGTCACACCAGGTATTGTCTAGGGAAGTCATGTACAGATGTGAGTTGGACCATCAAGAAGGCTGAGGGCCAAAGAACCGATGCTTTCAAACTGTGGTGATGGAGAAGACTCTTAAGAGTTCCTTGGCCAGCAAGGAGATCAAATCAGCCAATCCTAAAGGAAATCAGTCCTGAATATTCATTGGAAGGATTGATGCTAAAGCTTCAATACTTTGGCCACCTGATGTGAAAAGCCGACTCATTGGAAAAGACTCTGATGCTGGGAAAAACTGAGGGCAAGAAGAGAAGGGGACGACAGAGTATGAGATGGTTGGATGGCATCACTGATTCAGTGAACATGAATTTGAGCAAACTCTGGGAGACTGTGAAGGACAGGGAAGCCTAGCATGCTGTAGTACTTGGGGTCATAAAGAGTCAGACACAACTTAGCGACTGACACAAGGGGAAGGCTGGGGGTATTCTCTGGGATCAAAAGGAGGCTGAGCCACTAAATGGGGAAGGATCACTCTAGCTGTGTTTGTAGATTGTATCTGAAAGAGTCTCCTGGTGGGTTATATTTCACTTCCTCTGTTCTTAGCAACAGTTATAAAATCGAACTGTTAAAAGGTAGGATTCTGGGTTAATTTGATGAGCAGTTTGTAGAAAGAGTGACTACTCCAGCTGGGGTATTTTCACACATACAAGTGGTGATGGAGGTAGGAAGCTCAGACAAGATGGAGAGGAGCCGAGTTCTAGCCCTGGATCTGCCCTGAGTCCTCCAAGCACTGGGGGGGGGGGGACATTTCTCTCTTCAATTTCCTTAATAATGAAAGAAAAGAAGCATTACACCTCACCCATCAAGTGACCCCTCCAATTGCCAGTCAGGCCAAGGAGGAAAGGGAACGCACATTTGTTGAGCATGGTGTATGCAGGGGGGTGAGGGGTTCTCATGGAACTCACAGGCACTGGGTCTTCACCGTGTGCCACACTGAGACGACAGCTGAAGGGCAGGGGCTGGGGGGCAGGACCTTGATGGCACAGGACCCGCATCCTCTGGAGCTGTCTGCACAGTGCTGACCACTCCCGGAGTATCAGGCAGATCATGGGCAAAACAGCCTTGCTCCTCTGGTGGCCTCTGCCCACCATGCAGTCAGGGCTCTCCCAGCCTCAGGAGAATCCGCACACACCCCAGGCGTGCCCAGGATGCAGCCACAGCCCTCTGGAGGTTGCCTCTGGTCTCCCACATCTGCACACAACTGTGATTTCTGGTAGGCTGGCCCCTGCTCCCCTCCACCCCTAGGAATTCTGACTTGAAAGCAGAGACAGATGTTCACACATCAGGGCTGGGTGTGCATGCGGATTCAGCAGCTGGACAGTGTGTGCTTGTTCAGAACAAAAACAACACTGGACTTTGAAACTCACTCTAGTATTCTCTGGGGCTTCCCTGATAACTCAGTTGGTAAAGAATCTGCCTGCAATGCAGGAGACCCCGGTTTGATTCCTGGGTTGGGAAGATCTGCTGGAGAAGGCATAGGCTATTCCAGTATTCTTGGGCTTCCCTTGTGGCTAAGCTGGTAAAGAAGCCACCTACAATGTGGGACACCTGGGTTAGATCCCTGGGTTTGGAAGGTCCCCTGGAGAAGGGAAAGGCTACCCATTCCAGTGGCCTGGACTCTAGAGTTCGTGGGGTCACAAAGAGTCGGACAGGACTGAGCAACTTTCACTTCACTTCACTTGTATTCTCCATTTCATAGTGATCAATAAGACCTTCCCTGGTGGCTCAGTGGTAAAGAATCTGCCTGACAATGCAGGAGACTTAATTGGGAGGATCCCCTGGAGTAGCAAATGGCACCCCACTCCAGTACTCTTGGCTAAGAAATCCCATGGACAGAGGAGCCTGGAGGGCTAAGGACCATGGGGTTGCAAAACAGTCAGATACGACGGGCAACTTGACAACGATGATCAATGCTAAGAACCTTGGCTTCATCGGGGCCTTGTCTTTTATAAGAGCATGAAACTGATCTTCTGTTTACGAATTCACTTTTAAAATTTAATGAAAAGTTCCCCCTAAAACTATGTTGTATAAAAAAGTAGTGATATTGACCCCCCAAAAAAATTTCTTTTTAGGGTTTTAAGGTTTCAGTAAGCTGATCCCTGTGTGAAAGAAATGGTCAAGAGTCTGCCTGCAGTGTGGGAGATCAAGGCTCAGTCCTTGGGTCTGGAAGATCCCCTGGAGAAGGAAATGGCAACCCACTCCAGTACTCTTGCCTAGAGAATTCCATGGACAGACAATGAGGTCACAAAGTGTCAGACACGGCTGAGCACTAAACAGCAAACATAAATCAGGAATTAGAAAAGGGAGTGGCAGCCCACTCCAGTATACTCGCCTGGAGAATTTCATGGTCAGAAGAGCCTGGCAGGCTACAGTCCATGGGGTCACAAAGAGTCGGACACGACACAGTGCTCACACACACACATAGATAGATAAGGAACACCTGTCAGGACCTCTCAAGTTGTTCTTCTGTGTTCGCAACAAAAACAAAAGAGTAACTATGTGAGGTGATGGGTGTGTTAATTTGGCTGTGATAATTATCACATATCAAATCCAGTTGTGCACCTTACAGATATATAATTTTTAATTGTCAACCATACCTTGATAAAGTTGAGGAGGGGAGACAGCTAAAATAGTTATCCTCGGTTTGGGGTCTTCACTGGGTGAATAAGGACACTTGCTACCCTGGACTAGCTCTGTGATGTGTTGTTCTGTTTTGAGGAGCCCCATTTCTTGGGCATGGCAATAAAACTGCTCAAGGTAATGAAGTGCCCTGCCCCTAGATTCTCTGTGGAGGAAGGCAGGGGTCAAGCCTCTTTCTCAAACAAGCTTGAATCCCATAGGTGCCCTTTTTAACCTTGATCCAGCTCAATGCTTTTCATCCAAAGCATCAGTGCTCCTCCTGGCCTGGATTAGTTAAGATCAGCTCCCGCCCCCGGCCCCCCAACCCTGGAGCATAACCACCCTGATGTCTGCTTTACTCTTGTTTGAAGACATTACTACCTGAGGCTTTTCCATTTCCCTGTGGGTATTGGAACCTAAGATGGGATAAATACATCACATTGCTGCTGCTAAGCCGCTTAAGTTGTGTCCAACTCTGTGCGACCCCATAGACGGCAGACCACAAGGCTCCCCCGTTCCTGGGATTCTCCAGGCAAGAACACTGGAGTGGGGTGCCATTTCCTTCTCCAATGCATGAAAATGAAAAGTGAAAGTNTGAGAGGATTCCATGAGGTCATTTTAAGGTTGTGAAAATACTTAGCAGAGGGCAAGGGATTCACAGAGGCCAGGCCTCCATAGAGTTTTAACAGGCACAGGGAGTTTAACTTTCTGAGTTCTGTTATTTTTACAAAGGTAGGAGGAGAAACTTCCTCTGAGTTCCCTGAAGGGAGGACCAGAAAAATCAAATGGTTTATTTGTTAACTTTCTACTGAGCTTCTCCTCCATGCCACGTTCGGCTCTAGGTGCTGGAGATGAAGCTTGAACACAAGAGAGGAAAACCTTGACCTTCACACAAGAGGAAGGGCAGAGAGAGGTGACAAGGACTCGACAGATGACAAGAAGTGGAACCCACAGCATCTGGACAGAGGCGGAGGGCCCTGCAGAAAACCAAAAGTTGAAAGTGTTAGTCGCTCAGTCATGTCTGACTCTTTTACGACCCCATGGACTGTAGCCTGCCAGGCTCCTCTGTCCATGGGATTTTCCAGGCAAGAACACTGGAGTGGGTAGCCGTTCCCTTCTCCAAGGGATCTTCCCGTCCCAGGGATCGAACCTGGACCTCCATCATGGTAGGCAGATTCCTTACCATCTTAGCCACCAGGGAGGCCGGGAGAAAACCAAACCAGGAGGCTATGGAGGGCCAGCAGGCTGGGCAGCCACTTTAACAAGTGGGCAGAGGAGGAGATGAACTTCACCTTCAAAGATCGGAGAGAGAGACGGAGGGGCCGACCAGAGGGAAGAGCAGCCTTTGAGAAGGCAGAGCGCGTCTGCGTGGCACGTGTGTACCCAGCGGTGAGGGCCTGTCCTCAGGCGGCACACCCCAGGAAAGGCAGGTCCGATCCCGGCCTGGAGGTGGGCAAGCGCCCTGCATGTGGCTATGGGGCTCCCAGGCCAGTCACGCCCTCAGGGAGGGGGCTGCCGATCCAGAGCCTTTGTGAAACAGGCCGGCTGCCTGCCTTCTGCTTGGTTTCCTTATTTAAAACTGAGTTTGATATGAATGCAGGAACGAAAAAGATGCACGCTCTCTCAGCCAAGGATGCTTCAAGGGCCTGGGCAGCATTTCGACATAACCAGGCACTTCTTTCACATAAAATATTGGGTGTTTCAATATCACTTACGTATTGGGTTGGCCAAAAAATTTTGGAAAGCCTAAACAGACTTTCTGGCCAACCCAGTAACTTACCAAAAAAAATCGGTTCATCCAATCCAATAGATTATATGCCAAGTACTGCATTCTCTCATTCCCATTTCTCACCCAGAGATAAGGCTTAATTCCGATATATAGTTAAACTTGTCCATCAAGGAAGATGCATGGGGGCCAGAAATTTTCCTTCACTTCTGAGCGCAAAGATGGTAAAGTCTCCTACATACGAACCTCTCAACTGAGACGTTCAAAGAGGCGAACGTGCATCTATTTCTGGCAAGAAACCAGAGCCTGTGCCGTCGGCGTCCCCTGTGAGTGACATTGCAGCTGGCCCTCCATCTCCTATTGCTGACGATCCTTCAGTTCTACCATCTCCCACCTCGTCTCCCTCCAGCAGTCAGTAACTCTTCTTGCCTGTTCACTTGACGCCAGCCCATTGACCAGCCGTTGTAATGTACTGCTGAACTTTTCAAGGTACTGTGCTATAGGATTAAAAATGCTTTACTTTTTATGTTTGTTTTTTTATGCATGATTTCGGTGAAAGGTATTATAATCCTATTATAGTAGAGTGCGTGCTACGTCACTTCAGTCGTGTCAGACTCTGCGACCCTATGAACTATAGCCTGCCAGGCTCCCCTGTCCATGGGATTCTCCAGGCAAGACTACTGGAGTGGGTTGCCATTTATTATACTCCAGTACTATATAGCCAACTGTGTTAGTTGGGTACCTAGACTAATTCTGTTGGATTTAAGATGCTCTTGGAATGAAAGTCATTCATATGTCAAGGGCTTGACTGCAAAGAGACTGCAACGACCTCAGTCTGAAACAGATGCAGGGGTCAGCAAATCTTCAGGCCAAACCCACCCTGCTCGCTGCCATTGAGGATAAAATTTTATTAGCACTCAGCCTTGCTCCTTCATCGGCCTATGGTCGATCGCTGCTTCCACACTGAGATGCAGAGGTCAGCGGCTGCCAGAGCCTAACTTACTTACTACCTGGCCCTTGACAGGAAAAGTCTGCCAATCCCTGATATAGAGAGATGAGTCCAAACGAAGAAGATTCCTCTTCTGAAATTAGATCTGAATTCAAACTTGAAAAAAATCTTCTCAAACTTTATTCTAAATCTTTCAGTGAGTAAACTAAAATGTATATTTTTAAAATGACTTCTACATGGCAATTTTCTAGAGACTCCAAATAGCACCCTAATTCTCATAAGATATAAACTGTCTTATATTAATATGCTTTGAACTGTGTCAAAAACCAAGGAAACAACAGCTGCGTGCTCACCTGGCTCAGATCCAGGCTTGGAAAAATGACTCAGATTCTCTTTAATAGTTTTTGCTTTCTTTTGTGTGGTTTTTTGATGGATGGGAGAATTTAGCATGCTTTTCCTGTGACTTGTGGCATTAAAGCCTATATTTCATTTCTCTCTACGATTTTACCATTTAGCATTCATTCTAAATATGTTAGTATAACTCAAGAAGTCTCTCAACCCCTATCTTTCAACTCATTTTTGAGGAAAACACACACTTGCCTATGACTTATCCATCAACACCACCCTCGCCCACTTTCCCAACCAGAGGTATTTATCTCAGGTCTTAGATCCCTCTTAATTCTTGTCCCTTTATTTTCTCTCATAGCCCACTTTTGTTCTGATAATCACATAAATTCATTTAAACTTGTATATTTTCAGTAGCTCTCCCTCTAGTGGTTAATGTTTTCATTGAACACTATTATTCTAGTTGGTTTTGTTTACTGATGATTTTTCCAAACCCAACATTTCTATTCAAGAGTTGCATCTCTAACTTTATTCCTAGCCACTGATACTATATTACTGAGCATTTTTTGCAGCAAGGGTCTTTAAGTGCTACATAGTCCAAGAATGTACTGAGATTTTCTTCTATCTTTGTCGCTGTATTTAAAAAGAAAATGGGTCAATAACACCACCAGGTATAATCCAGTTCTAGACAGACTAGAACTTTGACAAATCTTTGTTAGCCTCTAGTTTCCTGGACAGGCAGAGTCTCTACTATGAACAGGAGACTGAGGATGACACAGTTGAATCTGGAAGGGGACCCTGCACACTGCTGTTTAACAGCTCAGGCTGTGTCTCACTGCCGCGGACAGCTCTGCCCAGCTACCCAGCCTGGACTGTCCCCTAGCTAAGCCCTCTCTGTGGATATCTAGTTGGAATCCACATGGGTCCCTGGATGCCTCACCTAGAAAAACAAAATGCAGGGCAATACCTGCTCCCCAGCTGCAGACCAAGGCCTAGGAGCCGTTCTAAGATGGTCAGGAAGCTACAATTCAGTTGCTCCTATTACAGTTCCCTGATGACATTTCCTAGACATCGTAGATCAGCTTCCTATCGTAGTGTTACATCTCAGCTGGCTCTAACTGGTTGGCCTGGTCTACCTTCTTGGGCTTCCACACTCTTATAGACCCCTCTTATCTGTAGAGCAGTGGGGGTGCTGGGGGACTTCACAGAGCAAGGACCAATACCATCATCTCGTAATCTGCCCTTCACTGCTCTTTTTTTAACCACAAAATGTGGCATGTGGAATCTTAGTTCCCTGACCAGGGATCGAACCAGTAGCCCCTGCAACAGAAGAAGGGACCACCATTCTTAACCACTGGACCACCAGGGAACTTAAGTTCCATGCACTTCATTGGTTTTAATTCAGGTTACCCTGCCAATGTCCCAACTAGTCCTTTTATTAAATATCATTATTGTTGCCATATGATAATTTTATCTCAGGAAATATTTTTGTAGGAATCCATAAGATAGACACTGTTCAGACCTTTACTGCTGTTAAAAAGGCATCATTTTTTCCTGCAGTGTTTCTCCCAACACCAAAGAAAGACAGCAGGAAAAATAGCAAATAAAGGAGAAGAAATTTATTGCATTTATTGTTTATTTACAAATAAACTGTATCTTTTAACCCTATGAGGATGGGTTTTATTTTGGGTCTACATAAACTCTACAAGCAGTGAGCTCCAATGGAAAAATCCAACATGAAAAGGTATGTTGAGATCAGCAGTTACTGGAGAAACGTTCTCTAGGCTTTACTGATGAAAATAACTCACTATTACTAGACCCTCTGATTTATGCAGATATACCCAGGGTAGGAACTCTCAGCTACCAAGGCACTGAAGATTCAGGAAGAAATCACCAAACCAGCCCTTGGAGAGAAGACAGTTTCTGTTTAGATATAAGTGGTCTTCTTTCTGTACTTACATGTACCTTCACGATATACTTTTAAAGATTTTTTTCCTAAAAACCAATATCTACTTTTTATACTGTATAATTTTAATGTTAAGGTTATCATACAGTGGCAGATTTTAAAACATGAATTTTATTTATTGAAATAATTTTTGGAGGTAAAAATATTCACATATGGCCTGCCCCTAGTACAAAACCACACAGCAAATTATCACACTAATTACTAGTCAGATGCAAATATCAGATACTAGTACTCGGAATTCTGGAACTTGAGAACTCTTCTGCAACAGATTTCAAATTTGCTGACATTAACAACTGTGGGAATTTCATTATAACTCTATGAAATAGAGTCTTTAAAAGCCAAAACCAAAAACAATATCAAAAATAACACATCTACACTGCTTAACCATGTTTGTAAATTAGGCCAAAGAACTAAAAAGTTGTGTCCGGATTTCTAATGTCATACCTGCAACTGAACAAAGAGAGTTGCTCTGCTTTTAAACCTCTTGTATTTAAAGGCACTGTTATTTATCTGGTTTTCCCCTTTCATCATGCTGGGCCCTGCTCGGTAACCTTCTCCAGGAGGAACCGAGCCATGGCTGCCCCAATCGGGACAGACAGACAGGCCCATGACTGATTTGGGGGAATGAAGGAACCACTTTCCTGCCTGAATTTGGTGCAAATTATGAATCCTATCTCTCTAGGCATTTCCACTTCATCACTGACAATCTTGCTGTGTCCATCAGAGCTGACACAGATGCACAGCAAACCGAGGTGGCCCCACTGCAGCTTCAGGAGGGGGCAACCCGCCCCCTCCCCATATACCCCCGACCCCTGAAGGCCAGTGCCTTCTGACACTGACTTCCAATGACAGCAGCTCCACGAGGCTTCATCAACCAGGATGCCCCACACTCACTCATGAACTTGGGTAAGGACTTAGGAGAGAGGGTCCGGGTGCGAGAATTTGTATGAAACCTGCTACATCCCTTTTTGCATAAAAAGGCCTAGATTTTCAGTTCAAACATTTGCCTGAAAATAACGCTTGGAATTTGGTTTCCAAAAGGTTGTACACTTGGGGCGAAAAAAATAATAAAAATGTAAAAAAAAAAAAAAAATCAAAGTATTTGTTAAAATCCTGATAACCTTAATTGGGCACAAGTAATGACAGAACCATCTGTCTTGAGTGCACACAGGTACATACCTGAGTGGCCTTTTACTTGTAGGTTAAATTTTTTTGCTGGATTTTAGCAATGTGATCATCCAGTCTGTTACTTTACTCTGGATTACTTATTAACAGGGTCTCAAAATAATCATCTCATATGGAACAGTGCCCATCTCATACACATTTATCTGGGACTTTAGCACCAACCTATCTCTAAAATCCCTTGTAGCTCAGATAGTAGAGTATCTGCCCGCAGTGCAGGAGACTCAGGTTCGATCCCTGGGTCAGGAAGATCCCCTGGAGAAGGGCATGGCAATCCACTTCAGTATTACTGCCTAGAGAATTCCACGGACAGAGGAGCCTGGTGGGCTAGAGTCCATGTGGTCCCAAAGAGTCAGACACAACTGAGCGACTACACTTTCATCTCAAAAATCTAGCCCTAAGTAACAGAAATGAAGTAATAACACATAAACTGGGACGNCCACGGACAGAGGAGCCTGGTGGGCTAGAGTCCATGTGGTCCCAAAGAGTCAGACACAACTGAGCGACTACACTTTCATCTCAAAAATCTAGCCCTAAGTAACAGAAATGAAGTAATAACACATAAACTGGGACGATGTCCATGTTAACAAATGATTTAGCAATTCTGATCAAACTTCTAGAAAATACAAGCTGGTAAATACAAAGTAACCAAAGCCATGCTTCCCCGGGGTAAGAACAGGTGAGGACACAGGGAAGGGGAGTACAGACAGACAGACACTCGTGCACAATCAAGAGACAGAGACGGTATGACTACTATTCACTGTAAATATAAAACATTTCTGTATAACTGTCTCACTTTGTGGTACACCTAAAACTCACAGCACAGTAAATCAACTATCCTTCAATAACTAAACTTTTTTTTTTTNCACATCCATACATGACCACTGGAAAAACCATAGCCTTGACTAGACAGACCTTAGTCAGCAAAGCAATGTCTCTGCTTTGGAATATGCTATCTAGGTTGGTCATAACTTTTCTTCCAAGGAGTAAGCGTCTTTTAATTTCATGGCTGCAGTCACCATCTGCAGTGATTTTGGAGCCCTCAGCAAGGTCAATAAAAACAACAACAACAAAGGAAATTCCCTGGTGGCCCAGTGGTTAAGAATCTTCCTTCCAACGCAGGGAATGCAGGTTCGATCTCTGCTGGGGGAACGAAGATCCCACATGTATGTGTGCATGCTAAGTCACTTTAGTTGCATCCAGCTCTTCGGGACCCCATGGACTGCAGCCTGCCAGGCTCCTCTATCCATGGGATTCTCCAGGCAAGAATACTAGAGTGGTTTGCCATGTCCTCCTCCAGGGGATCTTCCAGGTCCAGTGATGGAACCTGCGTCTCTTCTGCCTCCTGCATTGGCAAGTGTGTTCTTTACCACTACCTGGGAAGACCAAGGTCCCACATGCCATGGGGCAACTAAGCCCCCATGCCACCCAGTGAGATTTTTTAAAAAATCCACCACAAGGGAAAAAATTAATGGAAATTAACATAATTTTGTTTAAATACATGTCTCAAGATGTAAATGCTGGGACACAACCATTCTAGCAGCTGTGAAGAAGCTGTGAGAAGCCTGCCCACAGAGATTCACAGGGAACATCTCCACTTCATCCAAAACCAATGGCAGCATGTCTTAGTGGAGATTTAAATGCCTATAGGGCACTGCCAACTAGATTCCTCTAGCTGTAGCATGGGGGTATAGTTGCCCCAGGGCATGTGGGACCTTGGGCTTCCTGGGCGGTGCTAGTGGTAAAGAATCCACTTGTCAATGCAGGAGACGTAAGAGACAGAGGTTTCATCCTTGGGTCGAGAAGATCCCCTGGAGGAGGGCATGGCAAACCGCTCCAATATTCTCGCCTAGAGAATCGCATGGACCTGATTTTTTCCAAGCGGGCAAAAACTCTTGACAAAGTTCTGAACAAAACAAAGGTCAAACTTCCCTTGACGTACTAAGGTGTTGCACTCCTAGAAAATTCAAAGTACCCACAGTACCCTGCAGCTGAGGGGAAGAAATAATCTGTGTCCATTTGTAAAATGGACCTGGTTCGTGCAGTTCTCACCATGTGAACGTCCAGGAGCACATCTCAGCAGAGGGAGCAGCTGATCTGAACAGGCAGGACATCCTGTACCACGACCCCAAGCAGTAAAAAGCACCTTCCTCCAGTTCATATGAAAACCAAAAACAGACCCATAAGCTTGCAAAATATCACTGATGGGCAGCGCCTTGATGGCTGAGAACTGCCTCTGCCTCTCTCCATGCCTGGGACTTCAACTTCATCTCTGGGAGGGTCAGTGACATCAGAGACCACCAGCTATACCAAAAAGCACACAGCCCACAGCCAGGGCAAAGGGCATGCCAGCTCCTTCCCTCCTTAGAAAGAGGACACTCACTCACTAGAGCAGTTTAAAGGACAGCACTCTGATAAGTAATGTAGAATATTTAACTAGGATTTTTATCTTGGGATCAAAAATGTCTTGTTTGATTAATCATTAGCCCTTCGACTTGCTCTGAGTTGAAAACTACAGAACGATAATCTTCTATGAAGATGATGGAAAGAAAAAATCTAAAAAATAATATCAAAGAAGTTACAAGTAAATAATAAATGGTTCAATCAAGTTTTCAACCACAGAATCTCCTGTGGCGTGAAAGTTGTACATCCTTAACATGTAACAGTTTTATCTCTACATTCATCCCTCAGTATCAGAGAGGGGCCAGTTCTAGGACCCTCAGGGAAATCAAATTCGAGGATGTTCAAGTTCTTTACAGCACAGAATAGTATTTTCCATCCATGGTTGATTAAATCCGAGGATGCAGAACTTACAAATAAAGAAAGCCAACTGTAGTTACGTTCAGATAACACAATTTGGTCTACAGTCACACCACCCATAATGTGCTTGATCTTGTCAGATATACAGGTTGTATAAATTATATTCTTAATGTACTCAATTTATTCAGTTTCTCAGAATTTTTACTCTGTAATTTCAGAAATGAACAGCTTATAAAGAATCAATGAATTTTGCATCTGAAACGAATCTTAGAAAGTATCCAATTCCTTCATCTTATCCTGTATCTTGTTATTTAAAACACCATGAGTGCCTACCATTTTAAGAAAAGGTAAAGATTTTGGTAAATGAAGGCTGCCAGTAGAAGGAAACAGCATATCGTAAATTCAAAATTACAATATTTTTTCAGTTCTCCAAGCTTCACCCACTATATAAAATTCTAAACTAATGCTTTCAATACACATTGAGCACTGACTTCATCTGCACATAAAAGCTTAACGTCTCTCAATTTTTAATTTCAACTTGCAAGCTTTGTATACCATTCATCATTTTTAATTAACTCAGATTTCTCTACATTTTGCTCATGCTTTTACTTAAAAATACAATGGTTTGCGACATCTTTCTTTAATGATATTGGCTATGCACTGTCATTCAGGCAAATATTAATTGTCATCGATCAGCGAAAGACGATGAAATCAAACCATTTAAATAAAAAACAGAAGGACTATTCAGTGAGAGAAAAAAATAGCTATATTTGTTGACTACATTCAAAGGCTAGTCAAGTCCTAACCTGCACCATTAACAAACAGATCACTAGTATTTTATGTTCTTCTGACAAAGATAAAAAATAATCTACTTTTCAGAACGTATCTGGGACTCTACATTTCTTTATTGTTATTATTCTTGTGTCAAGGAAATTCAAGGCAGCAGTTTGAATATCATCATTAAGCTTGTACAGAAGGAAATTCTATCATAACAGAAATGCCATCCAGAAAAATGCTATTTCACAAATCTTCCAAGTGCACTTGACCTCAGGTCATTCCAATTGGTGACATTCTTGACAATGCAAGGTCTCTGGCAATAAACAAGAGAGAAGTAAATACTGGTACTAAATGTTTCTTAATAGCAGGCTGCCATGATTTGATTCACTTATCTTGTGATAAATATTCTCAGCATCTGAAAGGACATTTAGAGGAACAGGACTGTGGCAGGTGTTTCCAAGGCCACGTGCGGCAGGCCACCTCCATGCGCATTACATTACAATGGGGCAGCTTCGGAGGCCTTCCTGGAGGAGGGGGAAGGAACGCAGGTGCACCCATGCTCTGGTGCTCCAGGAGGCTATGGCTGGGGGGCAGAGNTTTAAGAAAAGGTAAAGATTTTGGTAAATGAAGGCTGCCAGTAGAAGGAAACAGCATATCGTAAATTCAAAATTACAATATTTTTTCAGTTCTCCAAGCTTCACCCACTATATAAAATTCTAAACTAATGCTTTCAATACACATTGAGCACTGACTTCATCTGCACATAAAAGCTTAACGTCTCTCAATTTTTAATTTCAACTTGCAAGCTTTGTATACCATTCATCATTTTTAATTAACTCAGAGTTCTCTACATTTTGCTCATGCTTTTACTTAAAAATACAATGGTTTGTGACATCTTTCTTTAATGATATTGGCTATGCACTGTCATTCAGGCAAATATTAATTGTCATCGATCAGCGAAAGACGATGAAATCAAACCATTTAAATAAAAAACAGAAGGACTATGCAGTGAGAGAAAAAAACAGCTATATTTGTTGACTACATTCAAAGGCTAGTCAAGTCCTAACCTGCACCATTAACAAACAGATCACTAGTATTTTATGTTCTTCTGACAAAGATAAAAAATAATCTACTTTTCAGATCGTATCTGAACTCTACATTTCTTTATTGTTATTATTCTTGGGTCAAGGAAATTCAAGGCAGCAGTTTGAATATCATCATTAAGCTTGTACAGAAGGAAATTCTATCATAACAGAAATGCCATCCAGAAAAATGCAATTTCACAAATCTTCCAAGTGCACTTGACCTCAGGTCATTCCAATTGGTGACATTCTTGACAATGCAAGGTCTCTGGCAATAAACAAGAGAGAAGTAAATACTGGTACTAAATGTTTCTTAATAGCAGGCTGCCATGATTTGATTCACTTATCTTGTGATAAATATTCTCAGCATCTGAAAGGACATTTAGAGGAACAGGACTGTGGCAGGTGTTTCCAAGGCCATGTGCGGCAGGCCATCTCCAAGCGCATTACATTACAATGGGGCAGCTTCGGAGGCCTTCCTGGAGGAGGGGGAAGGAACGCAGGTGCACCAATGCTCTGGTGCTCCAGGAGGCTATGGCTGGGGGGCAGAGAGGGGTCCTTCCATGGCACATTATCTGGGTCCCTGATGGAAAGTACAAAGTCCATGGCAACAGGATCTTCAGCCAGAGTTTTTGTTCCACCAGAACCTGATCCCTGCAGAGCTGGGAGGACCACCCAGATGCCCCAGTCATATTTAGAGGCTTGTAACAGACACCACTGCATTTCTGATACTTAAAGAACTGTGATAAAGAAGTATGTAAGTTCAAAACCCTGACAAGCTATTTAGCTAGAATTCTATTCAAGGCCCTGAGGACTTCCCCAGTGGTCCAGTGGTTAAGAAGTCACCTGCCAAGGCAGGTAACATGGGTCTGATCTCTAGTCTGGGGAGATTCCACAGGCCACGGGGCAACAAAGCCCACGTACCCTACAAATACTGAAACCTGAGCGCCCTAGGGCTTGTGCTCTGCAACAAGAGAAGCCACCGCAGTGAGAAGCCCGAGCAATAATTTACAAACTTAAAGACCCTGAAGAAGAATCCTAACAACAAGTTACTCACAAGTTTCTACTGGGGGTGTGCTATAAGAAAAAGGAAACCTGAAGATCACCTCCTACTGTATGGTGGGATTAAAGAGGTTTAAAAAAGAGCATTATTCAGCCATAAAAAGGATGAGTGAATGAAGTACTGCTTCATGAAACAACATGGATAAAGCTAGAAAACATCATGCTAAACAAAAGGCAGACACAACAGGCTACATATCGTACAATTCCATTTCTGTGAAACAGCAGAACAGGCAAGTCCATGGAAACAGAAAGCAGAGAAGCAATTGTCGGGGGCTGGGAGGAGCAGAGAGGAGGGGAGACTGCTGATGGGCACAAGAGTTGCTTTTCTTTCCTTTTTTTTTTTAATCGTGGTGATGAAAATGTTCTGGAATTAGATAGTGGTGACAGTTGCAGAGCCTTGTCAATACACTAAAAACCATTGATCTGTACACTTTCAGAGGTGACTTTTATGGTATATGAATTATACTTAACTTTTTTAAAAGGTAAAAATGTCAGTGCAGATTTTACAGGAGAGAAATTAGTTACAGGAAAACGCCACCATAAGTAGGTTTCAAAGAACTGTGTCACACAAAATATACGCTTGCATTGCTACACGGTGAATGAAAATCAGTGTGAATTATACAAAGAGAGAGAGAAAAAGAGAGAAATAGGAAGGAAGGAAGAAAAGTGTAAGAACAAAGATTAGTAAGATGATTACTAAACCATTGAGCTTTCCTTGCACTGAACAAGCCCAAATGATCACAAGGCAGTTAATTCCTAATTGCAAGCCCCAGCCCCTGGATAGGAACCCAGATAAGGAGGCAAGGGCCGTTATCAATCCAGTTACATCTAAATTTGCAGTACTGCAGGACATATTATTATTGGGATTTACGCCATGTGTGTTAATAGAGGAGTATTTTAAAGGTGGTGGTGGGGGAAGTGGCTAAAATCCGGTTTCCCTACGTGGAGGGAAAAAACAAAAAGAAACAGGTCTCTCCCAAGGTCATTGACCGTGACCTTGTCCAAGTTACCAGCAACTTAATGTGTCTGTGTGCCTTGATTTACCCAGCTGTGAAAGTAAAACGCTAATAACACATCTCTGCTACATAGGGTAATGTAAGGGGTAATTAGTGCTCTTAAGGTTCTTGGTGATCTTTATATTTGAGACAGCCTGCTATTATGACGAAGCCTTAACAAACACCTTCTCTCCAGCAGTCAAGACCTGATTCTATTTAAAGACGTAATTTAATGAGATCTGTTGCAAAACCAAATGGAATGCTTGATCCATTACTTCACTTTTTTTGCTTCATAAGCTTGTGTGATAAAAGGACATTCCTATAATTGTTTAACTTGGTGCTTTAATCATATTAAAAACTGAATTTTTGCAAACGAAAAAATGATAAACTGTCTCACCCAATCCTTCACTTTTAGAGGCATTAGAAGATGAGGAATTAGAATAATGCCCAAGGCCAAGCATGAGGGCTGGAGCTGCCCACCCCATGGGGACTGTGGTTCTTTATTTTTGTCTCTCTGCCATTTAACATAATGCTTGGCACATAAACACAGTGCATCATCTTCGTGTTCTGAAGGTCAGGAAACTAAACGTGGCCACAGCAGGGCTGTGTTCCACCGGGAGGTTTAAGGGGAGAGTATGTTTCCAGGCCTTTTCCAGCTTCCAGAAGCCTCCTGCATTCCTCGGCTCACAAGCTAGCATCACTTCAACCTCTGCTGATGTCCTCATCTCTCTACTTCTGACTCTCCACCTGCTCGGTTACACAGACCCTGTGATGACTTCAGACCCATCCAGAGAATCCAGGATAATCCCCCCCGCCCATCTCCAGACCCTTAACTGAATCACACCTCTGAAGTCCCTTTTGCCAGGTAAACTCCTTTTGCCATATTCCCAGGATCTGGAGGTAGACATTTCAAAGGGGCCTATTATTCTGTCTATCCCAACAAGTATGAAGATAATGCAGTAAAAACCAAGAAGAAAAATACCCCACCATGTCCCCCAACACTTAAGAGTCTCCAGGCCAGGATGAGAAGGACACAAGGGACAGTGGTTACCTTTGGGAGAGAAACTGGGTGGCCAAGGACAGGGTGGGAGAAATTTCTCTTTTGCTTATTTAACTAGCAGCTACATGGCCATGACTATGTAGGCACAATCTGCATGACACAGCCAGGCACAGTCTCGCTGTTTCCAGCTATTAGTTCATCGAGCCCATAGACTATTCTACCATTGTTAAAAACTCAGCATAGACAGAGGAAGTGACTTGCAAACCAAATCCATACAGTTAATAAATGGGTAAGCCTGGAGTGAAGGCCTGGGCCCAGGTTGTCTGGCTACTTGCTCTTAACTACCATTTCTATACAGCTTGGAGGGACTTACCTAGCCTAGTTTAACTTTTTATCCTGCTGGAATTTCATAGCATGCCCATACATATATTAAAGATCTGAAAAACTAAAGATATATAGCCCTGACAGAGCTGTCTCTAGAAGTGAGAGCTGAAAACGAGATGTTCATACTTGGTTCTTCCTGAGTCCAGTTCCTTCATAGGGAAGAATTAAGTCAGGAACATAATTCATTCACAAAGAAGGGGAACAAAACTGGAAATGCGGACAAGCACCATTTGGCAATCAGTACTTGTAACATCCACAGGAAGGGTCAGACCTTTTTTTCCCCTCGTGCGTAACCGGCTATATGTTTCCTCTTTCTGATAATAGCTAACAGCTTCACAGAACTACTACCTCACAGAGATCTGGCTCACTCTATATGCACAGGTGACTGCATTTGATCCAGTCATTCCAGTGTCTCAAATGGCTATTTTTAAAAGTGACGTATCTAACAGAAATTACATGCCCTGCTCTTTAGAGAAATTCTGTAGATTTTAACCTGAAAAATGAATTTGCATGTCATGTTAGGAGAGAGAAAATAGGACTGGTTCTACTCAAAATGCTGGAAAATTTAATTTACCAGCTTCTCCCTCAGTTCCAACATTGCCTCATCCTCAAGCCTACTGGCACCTCCTCACCCCCAGCTGTCCTGATGCCAGGCTAGTCAAGCCTTTAAAGGGGATCCTCGAGGACCACAACATTAGTGGACATGGCATTACAGTGCTGAGGAGTACTTTGTTTTTATAGGCACCAACAGTAATTCACTTGTTCTTTCTTTCCCCAAAAGACATTTATTTGAGTCTGTATTTTACAAGGGACTTCTGACCATTAAAAACAACACTGTGTGAGCCAAAGGAATGAAGCTCTAAGAGTAAAACAATAAAGCCAATATGGAGAAGGTAAGAGTATCTACTCTGGAAGGATTTCAAGCCACACTTTGGTGCTCCTTAAGTGACCAGACAAATGCTCTGTATTTTCTGTAACGTAGGGAAAAGTCAGGCCAATACTTGCTCCTTTTTCCACTTACTTGCCATGATATATTTGTTATAAATTCCAGGAATTCAGGGTTTTATACAGTCTGGTCTCAATAGACTTTACAATGTCATTTCCCATTCGCACAGAGCCAGTGGCCTCTGCTCTGGGCCTGTGTCCCAGGCCACACACTCTGTGGAATGCTCTCCTAGCTCCCACCACACACCTCCCAGTCCACAAAATGCCCATCTGGCCCATCTGAGTTTGGCACTCAGGCCAAACATCTTCCTCCAGTCCTCACACCTCTCTCTTTGGACTCCTTTGCTCAAAATTAACAGACGATCAGTGTTCGAAATTCTGCCTCTGAACTGGACCTCTAAGTCTCTTCATTGAAAAGCTTTTTTTTTTTTAACGTGAGCTATTATCTACGAGTGTTTTACTTTTCCTACTCAACTATAAGCTCCTTGAGGGTAGAAAATAATGTGACTATTGTTATATACCTGTAATGTTTCACGTAATTGTTTATTTGTTAAATAAACAAGTGAATAAATGAATGAATGAATATGGGAAAAGGAAAACAAATTCCCCAACAACACTAGGTTTTACAAGGAGATTAGCACCCAAGGACCCTAGTTACTGCTAACAGAAAGCTACACTGCTCACTCCCGCTAATGAAACTGAAAAATGTCTTCAGCACCATTGGAGCAAACTATGAACTCGAGACCAAAGTTCTCTGTGTCCTGGTAAAATCAGTACTTCCCACTCAGATGTTTAAAAAAAATTTTTACATGTACCCACCATCTTTAGAAACTTGAGTATGTTTTGACATCTGGGGTGTCAGCCAGACAGACTTGGTAATAGTATTTTCACACACAAACAGGGCATTTTCTGAGCTCAGTGTTATTAGTCATCCTAAACCAGTCTATGGAAGCCGAAATGTCCTCACTCTCATAAACAGGAAATAAGCGGGTTTGCCACATCAGAGCTGGCTCTATAATTCTTCCCCTGGTGGAAAGCTGTATAACGGATACATACATTCCCGGGGGCAATTCATTCCAAAGAGCAAATTTGCATCTAAGTGGCTTCTGGTAGCTTGACAGTCTATACTACTTACATAGCAATTTTAAAAGGAACTGATTCAAAGTGGGGTGAGGAATTAAAAAAGAGCCTCAGGCTGCAATTACCTTCATCATCCTGTGAGAAGCACTGGCTGGGTTGACATTATCTACATGGAAGCAGGAACAGAGGTCTTTTATATTTCGTCTCCTGTTAAATATACCCCAACCCTAATGTTTATAGATGGAGTCTACACGAACGCCACATTAAGTTCAATGTTTACATAAAGACTATTCAGAAAGTCTATGCCCAATGAGACACTCTTAAAAGCTATTGAAATGTTTCAAAAGATGGCATACATTGGAAAAGGGACTTTTCAATATCAATCAAAACCAGCAATAACAGGAAGCCAGTATCAACAGGGCTGGCGCGTCTGATGACTGCAACGGTGGCCTTGTTGGCTCAAAAATAACAGTGACTTATCTGGGGAATTCCAGCGGTAAAACTAATTCTCTGTATAAGAAGTCTTTCCAGATGATATTAGTGCTCAAGTCAAACACAGCCTCTAGACATTTCTTCTCTCTTGCCGCACTACCACCTTCCCCCCCCCCCCCCCCCCTGCCAACCCCGCACTGTGGATAACTAGAACAAAAATTCAAACCCTTACAGGCAGGAATCAAACAGTCATTCAACCCTAAGGATCCAAAGGAACTTAGTACTGAGTACCCAACACTTCTCAGGGTATCCCTGCCAGTTCCACTCTCCACAGCATCATGAGAATATCACAGCAAAGCCAGTGACTGATGGAAGTTCTCTAGTTCTCAGTGTATCAATCTGCTNACCCTAAGGATCCAAAGGAACTTAGTACTGAGTACCCAACACTTCTCAGGGTATCCCTGCCAGTTCCACTCTCCACAGCATCATGAGAATATCACAGCAAAGCCAGTGACTGATGGAAGTTCTCTAGTTCTCAGTGTATCAATCTGCTGATGGGGGACTATCTCCCATGGTTGAGCTGAGACCCAGTAAAGGGAACTAACAACCAGTCTGCTGCCTCCTGAGTGTGCTGAGGACCGGTTTGGGGCTGGGGGCATGGGATCCCTGAATGAGAGAATACCAACACACAGGCAGTCATTTGTTGGGAACTTTATATACATTTATCTCATTTAATCCTCAAGACCTGGGCACAGAAGGGTTCAGGAAAGGAGCGGCTTGTACTTCTGGGGAGTAGACCACCTCCTTCAGGCCACTGGCCTTGGCAGTGTGAGAGAGCCCTGCGCCCTGCTCCCTGCTCCGTGATGAAGCCGGCACTACCCTAGACTGCCTGAAGGGGGCTCTCTGGCCACACGACCCAGGAATTTGAATTTCCACAAGGCCTTCAAGTGAGTCTTAAACACTGTGAAGTCTGAGAACCACTTCCCTAAACACTATACACATCATGAGTCTCAAGAAGGCCACCAGGATGCTTCTTTTCTAGAAAAGCATAAAATCTGAACAGAAACTCTATTCTTTCCCAAGTTTCATGGGACAGTCTCATGTATATATGCATGCTAAGTCACTTCAGTCGTGTCCGACCTTTGCAACCCTATGGACCGTAGCCCACCAGGCTCTTCTGTCAATGGGATTCTCCAGGCAAGAATACTGGACTGGGTTGCCATGCCCTCCTCCAAGGAAATATTTCCAACCCAGGGATCAAACCCATGTCTTGTATGTGTCCTGCATTGCCAGGCAGGTTCTTTACCACTAGTGCCATTTGGGAAGCCTATATATATATATAGGCTAAGAAGGTTTTTTATTTTTTTCCCCAGCTCAAACCTGATCAAGAGACTAAAACTAAATTTAGTACATAGATTCTGGATACCTGAATCACACCACAAGTAGACAGGAAGTTCTGAACTCATGTTGCTCACTCCAGGGCCTCCCATATTTCAAGTACCCAAAAAGGTTCAGTGAATATTCAGCCAAGACAGTTAAAATATCCCCAGAACAGTTGCTTAGGGAGTCTTCTTCCTCCACTGTCTGATGTTCTTTCAGTTTCCATTAACAAAAACAAAGGGAGGTCTTCCCTTCCAGAGAGCCCGCTGTGTGGTTTTTATTAACACGCAAAAGACTGGTTTCTTGGGGAAACAAAACAGTTTCCTTTGAGTGTCAGGCTGCCTCTGGCAATGCTGGGAGCAAGCGAAATTTAGGGAAAGGCAGACTCTGAAATGACCACTTTTCATAAACACTCAAAGTTGTATGAAAAATTACTTTTCAAAATCATTTAAATTACTTTATGTGTGTAATTTAAAAACTTAAGCATAAAAAGTGGGACTACTGTTTCCTAATTCATCACCAAGGCAAGTCAAGGTAACCTATAATGAGACAGTGAGTTCACGGGGGGAAGGGGATGGGAGACCCCCATGTTCAGACTTCCTGCCGCCAAGGAGNAAATCATGTAAATTACTTTATGTGTGTAATTTTAAAACTTAAGCATAAAAAGTGGGACTACTGTTTCCTAATTCATCACCAAGGCAAGTCAAGGTAACCTATAATGAGACAGTGAGTTCACAGGGGGAAGGGGATGGGAGACCCCCATGTTCAGACTCCCTGCCGCCAAGGAGCCAGGCTGGAGGTGCGGACTCAGACTGGCTCAAGCTCACAGCAGCTCCCTGGGCCGAGATGAGCCTCATCCTCCAGACGAGGGACCCAGGTTCGGAGTCCTCATTTGAGCTCCCCCAGACACAGAGCCCAAGCCAAGTTGTNGGGAAGGGGATGGGAGACCCCCATGTTCAGACTTCCTGCCGCCAAGGAGCCAGGCTGGAGGTGCGGACTCAGACTGGCTCAAGCTCACAGCAGCTCCCTGGGCCAAGATGAGCCTCATCCTCCAGATGAGGGACCCAGGTTCGGAGTCCTCATTTGAGCTCCCCCAGACGCAGAGCCCAAGCCAAGTTGTGAGTACTGAAGTTTACCTAGAAGGTGATCCCAGGAAGCCCAAGCGAGAGACAGCAGCCGGCAAGAGGGCAGAAAGCGTGTGAAAGATGTGAGATGAGAAACCAACTGCCCTTGTATCTGGAAGAATTGTGGGGCGCACCCCAGAACCATCTCAGCAGGGGACAGGGAGGCTGGGGTGTCATCCACCGACGTCTCCCTGGCTGAGAGCTGCCCCCAAGGTCACACAACCGGTAAAGGGCAGGCCCAAACTCAAGCCCACATAGGGTGGGACTCGAAGCCTGAGTACCTGTCACCTGGCCCCTCAGCCCACCCCCACCTTACACCTCCACCAACACAACTTCTCATGTCAGGCTCAGCTAACAGGTTCCCTCTTTTTCCTCCCTCCCCTCGCTTAATTTCTTCTCCCCCAACCTTCAAAACAGACAGGCTTCCCTTGGAGACATTCACTCATAGGCGTTTAACTTCCTTCATAGGCCACACAGCTACTTCAAAAAAGATAGTAAACCAAAGGGGAAGGGCGGTGGAGAAGGGAAGGATTGGGAGTCTGGGATTAGCAGATGCCCCAACTACCATACATAGGATAGATAATCAACAAATAGCTCAGAGAGCTATACTCAGCATCCTGTGATAAACCATAAAGGAAACGAACATAAAAAAGAAGGTATCTATGTATATAACTGAGTCACTTTGCTGTACTCCTGAGATCAACACAGTATTGTAAATCCACTGATAATTCAATTAAAAAAATCAGAAACTGATGGGGGGGGGCAGTAAATAAATTCCACATTTGCCAAGCCTTTGGGAATGCAGTCCCTCGGGGCTATTTTGTTTCCAACACAAGCACATTACTGTGGACCAGTGGAGGGCACAGACAGCAATCTCTGGGGAGAAGAAGCCATCTCAGCCCCACAGAGCGCAGTCTCACCAGGAAACCAGGGTGGTGATAAACCATCCAAGGACAGATAAGAAGCAGTATACACTGTAGCCGCGGGGGCACCTGGGGCAAGACCAGGGTGGAAAAGCACTGCCATATCTGGATACCCACTGGAAGGACTGATGCTGATGCAGAAGCTTCAGTACTTTGGTACCTGATATGAAGAGCCGACTCATTGGAAAAGACCCTGATGCTGGGAAAGATGAGGGCAGGAGAAGCGAGGGGTCACAGAGGATGAGTCGGTTGGATGGCATCACCGACTCAGTGGACAGGAGTCTGAGTAAACTCCAGGAGATGGTGAAGGACAGGGAAGCCTGGCGTGCTGCAGTCCATGGGGCGACAAAGAGTCGGACATGACTGAGCAACTGAACAACAGTCTGACTAAGCTAAGGCACCTGCACACACAGACATGGTTGTCCTCAGTTATAAAGCTGTAGCCTGTAAGAATGGGTCCCTAGGACAGGAACTTAATGATCACCTAACATATCCAAGCCCTCTTCTTATGCTGTATCCTTGCAACAAAAGAAAAAAAAAAAAGTAAAAAAGAAACAAGATTAACTGACCTGCTTGATTTTCAACTGCTAGGGGAGGGGAAAAAAGGGAGTCAAATTTGGCCTCTTTTGCTGCTTTCTGTAGAAATTCATTCCTGTAAGTACCAAATGTATTATAGACTCTGCAGTGATTTCTTATTATGATAAAATACATAGAGATATAACAGGCAGTGAATGTATCCCTCAAGAATAATGAATCCAATGAATGGACACACAATGTCTTGTGTGGAACACCCAGGCCTGTAAAGCAGCCCAGGGTGACTTGAATCGCGTCCCTAATATAACCAGGTAATTAATTAGTTCCATCATATTTTTGGTTTTATGACACTGACTTTTATATGCCAATAGTCAATGTAATGGCATTTTAAATGGGAGGGAAATCTCTAGAGAGGAGGAAAAGGCAGTATATACACTTAGTGAATCACAAATCTTACCACCTGATGTTTTAATACCAAAATGACCTAATAAACCTGCTTTATAATTAAATTGATCTTAACAACTTCTGTGTATTTTTATTCATTTTTGGTGATCATGCAGAGATTTCCATTAGAAATCTGTTATGATTGTCATTAGGAATATAAATGACTTCATGTGCTTGTCATGCTCAGTCGCCTGCAGGGGCTCAGCCTGCTCCCTCCCAGGTACAGAAGGGACCACGGGTTTTCAGTGTGAGCTGGAGGCTCTCATTTACCAGACTGTAAAAATACGAAAAGACTCTGATGCTGGGAGGGATTGGGGGTAGGAGGAGAAGGGGTCAACAGAGGATGAGATGGCTGGATGGCATCACTGACTCAATGGACGTGAGTCTGAATGAACTCCAGGAGTTGGTGATGGACAGGGAGGCCTGGCATGCTGCGATTCATGGGGTCACAAAGAGTCGGACATGACTGAGCGACTGAACTGAACTGAAAAATAGGAAATGTGCACCAATAATAGGCCCAGGAAGTCAAACCTTCAAATGACTGCCTCAAATGGAAATCTCACCTTTAAAAAAAATAAATTGGCATATAATTTTTCATTTTCAGGCCTTTACAAACTTTTAAAATTCATGACCTACATGAAAAATTTGCCATTTATTGAAAAAGTAGTACTCAACCAAACAAGTAAAGATCTGAATTGCATCAATTGTTCTTAAAACCCAATCGGTTCAGTTCAGTTGCTCAGTCGTATCCGAAATGACTGCAAAATGCTTTTGCCTCCCTGAATAACCAAGTAATTACAACATTAAATATCACGGGTGATTTTTTAAGACTATAATTTTAAGGAATACTACTTTGTGCAAAAACAATTATTTTCTATTTTCACTAAAAGTGTTATAATTACTAAAACGCATGGAATTCTGTATCAAATCGGTTTGCTTGGCATCTGTGTTCCTCCCCTAAGAAATGAGAAAATATTCTTTGAACAGAGTGAAATAATCTCAGTTTGCAAGCAAACACAGCCTAAAAATATTATCTGGTGATACCAGCAGTGAAGAAAGGGAGAAATAACAGAATCTCACCATTTGCCGTGTCCTTTTTAAAATGATCCAGGAATTCCTCCAGAAGTTGGGACTGGTTAGGAGGGGGCAGCAGACCCTTCTGGTCCCTGGAGAACAGGTCACTGTCCGACCAGGAAGAACACAGAGTCGCTTTTGTGTCCGGTGGCCTGGCGATCAGAGTGAGCCCGACACTTTTCTCAGAAAACAGAGCCTCCATCTGCTTGAGGTCAAGATCAGACACGGCTTCCCCATTTAAGGTCATAATTTCATTGCCCTTTCTCAGCCCTGAGGAGGAAGGGGACACAGAAGGAGGAGAGAGAGAGATGACCGAGATGAATATTTTAAGATGAAAGACGATTGCAAATTCAACCCACTTAGTGTTCTCAAGGGCTCTTCTGTTGCTACCTTCAAAGACAGTGCCAAACCCTGTAATAATCAGATTCCACTGATAACAAATTTCAGCTCTCTCAAGACTAGCATTAGAAGAAATAGTTTAAGAGTCACTCAAATTTATTAGTCCTCTAAGTGGTGTTCAACATGCTGGAAATAACCTTTGGTGTGTCTGTCTGCCTAGCTGGCTCTCACCATCTCTTTCTCCATCTATCTGAACATATGCACAGGTACTCTGTGTACATATATTGTCTCTTTCAAAACCATACACACAAACTCTCTCACTATATACCCATATACGTACGTGTGTGTGTATGCATATGCCTTTGCATCCAAAATTGCTTTCTTTAAACTTCTAGGAGAAACTGTTTTCTGACAAGATCATGAGCAAATTTCACTAGCCAGACTGCATTGCACAGAATTAAGAGAGAAGAGAGAGATCGCCTGCCACACGGACCTTCCCCATACGCCAGGCCATCAGGGAGGACATCACTTATAAAGATGCGGCTGAGATGCTGGTGTTCGTCCACCTGCGCAGTCACTGCAAACCCTAGGAAGAGAAATAAAAGGAGAAAACAAGTCTAAGTTCCTGACACTAAGTATTTCCATCTTAGTAGAAATACTTGACCATCTACGTATTCCTGACATTACACATAAGTAGGGTATGTAGAAAGTAGAAAGTCTAAATGACAGCTGTTTTGAAAGCACAGATAGCTAGCAGGGGCAGAAAAGGGGAGAGTCTATCAGATCTAAAGGTTTAGGACATTATGCTACATGAAAAGTCAGCCCCAGTAGACAAAGGACTACATGATTCCACTTCTATGAGGTACTAGAGCAGTCAGATTTAAAGAGACAGAAAATAAAAGGCAGGTTGCCAGAGGCTGTGGAAGGGGAGAGAATAGGAAGTTACTGTTTTACAAGAGTACCGGTTTTGCAAGATAAAAACATTTCTGGAACCAGGTGGTGTTAACAGTCGCACAACAGTATGAATGCATTTAATGGCGCTGAGTTGTCATTTTAACCTTTGCTTAACAATTGCTATGAAGGGAAATTGTGATATGTGGTGCTGTTTTTCAGTCACTAAGTCGTGTCCAACTCTGCAACTCCATGGGCTTCAGCATGCCAGACTTCTCTGTCCTTCACCATCTGCCAGAGTTTGCTCAAACTCAGTGATGCCATCCAGTCTCCTCATCCTGTCACCCTTTCTCATCCTGCCTTCAATCTTTCCCAGCTTCAGGGTCTTTTGCAATGAGTAGACTCTCTGCATCAAGTGGCCAAAGTATTGGAGCTTCAGCATCAGTACTTTCAATGAATATTCAGGACTGATTTCCTTTAGGATTGACTGGTTTGATCTCCTTGCAATCCAAAGAACTCTCAAGTCTTCTCCAGCACCATGGATAGAAAACATCAACTCTTCAGTGCTCAGCCTTCTTTAGGGTCCAACTCTCACATCTATACATGAGTACTGGAAAAACCATAGCTTTGACTAGATGGACCTTTGTCAGTGAAGTGCTGTCTCTGCTTTTTAATATGCTGTCTAGGTTTGTCATACCTTTGCTTCCAAGGAGCAAGTATATTTTAATTCCATGGCTGCAGTCCCCATCTGCAGTGATTTTGGAGCCCCCCAAAATGAAGTCTATCAGTTTCCACTGTTTCTTCATTTGCCATGAAGTGAATGAGTAGCCAGCCATTCCCTTTCCCCAGGGGATCTTCCCAACCCAGGGATCAAAACTGGGTCTCCCACATTGCAGGCAGATTCTTTATCATCTGAGCCACCAGGGAAGCCCTATATTATGTGTATTTTGCCACAATTTAATTTTTTTTTAATTGAGATCAAAAAAGTCTTATTAAAATAAACTAAGTTCACTTCAATATAATATTTGTTAAGAAACAACTCTGTATGGGGCTAGGCATTTCGAGCAGGTGGAAAAATACTTGAATGGATACTGCTTGCCTTATATAGGACTACATGGGACACCCAGGTGAGATGGCCTTTCTCTGAATGTGTCTCCCTCCATCCTCCAAAAGTGCCCTCATCTATGATTCCATGGGGGGAATACACATTTTCATGACTTGGTCCCATAATCCTGGGAGGTCTCTGACAGCAGGAAGAAAGGCATGTCCCTTATTTCTTCTGTGAGGCAGTCATTCAAATGCAAAGACTGAGCAAAGGAGACCTCAGCGAGTAGAGCGAGACCAACAGAAACAGACAAAATGCTCAGAGGCCTTGAGAGGGAAACCAACATAACATCTGGGGCCAGACACAAGGAACAGCATTTTACCAAAAAACCCCAACAAATCATAAAAAGGAAAATTTTAACATATTACGATCAGGCTGTGTCATTTTAAGGGAAATAATTATATCAATATATCTAACAAGAAATAGTCTTTCTATGGAGATATCTACTGATCATTAACCAGCAGGCTACAATCCATGGGATCACAAGAGTCAGATACGACTTTGGGACTAAACCACAACCACCACCATCGAATTATCAAGTTTCTCTGGAACAAGACAAAGCAAGAGACAGGAAGGAACTTTAAGATATGAGCACAGTTTATAAACAGCCAAGTTTAAACACAGATAAACAGAAATGCAAGAATTGAATATTATGAAGTGATTTGGATAATATCCTTAATTATTAAATTGAAGGTAAAGCAATGAGTAAGGTTTCTTCAAGGAAGTGAGACTTTTAGTCAGTCCTTGAAGGACAAGTTGGATTTACACACTCAGAAAGAAGGGAATAAGGGAGGGGAAACGAGGCGGGCAGTTCAGGCGGGTGACGCGCTAAGAGCAAAGACGCGGAGACGAAAGAACTGTTACATGAATCATACGTTAATCAGCTAAGAACTGTGCCCAGCACACAATAAACTCATTGTGTTCTTATTATCACCATCACTTCAAATTTCCCTTCAGTTTTTACATTCATTCCTCTTAAGTGTTTTGGCATTTCCCCCCAATAATAATACATATCTTTTTAGTCTGCTAATATAAATTAATAGGAGTGAGGGAAGAGAAAAGAAGCTCAGAATCTCTTGTCATAGTTTCTGAAAATGGGAAGAAAAGAAGATTAGGTCCAAAGATACTGGGGCAAACCAGGCAAGAATGGACCAGACGGTTCTCTGATGAGTATGTTCCTCCTCCTTACCGAAGTCAGACACACCCCCGGTCTTTGTCAGCTGCACATCATACACGCTTAGTGGAAAGACTTCTATCTCATCATAAACCTACAAAAGGGAAGACCCACAAAATCAGAGGATCTAAAGTAATAGTATCTTGGAAATTTATTTTGATTGTTTCCAAACTAGACACCAATTTAAACAGAATTTTTTCCCCTGAATGACACCATTTTTTTTTTAAAAATTAAGGGGCCATGGATGGGTTTCCTTGGCCCATCGATTGGTCCCTTACCAAAGCCGAAGAACACTCACCTGCTCCTGCATGTATTCATATGGTGCAGGAATACAGTATTCAACGTTCTCATCCACTAACTTCCGAAGTTGTAGGCCATAATGGCTGGGTTCCAACTGCCTCATCTAGGGAGAAAAAGACAGCTATTCAGATGTTAAATGTTCTTTCTAAATGCACCATTGTTCACTAAAAATAAAAGTGGAAATTTCTTTTAAAAATATCTTCTATAATATGCTGAGTTTAAGTATATACAAGAGCTCAAGTTTCAGTGTGCAAAAAAGAAAAAAGGGAAATCATTTTTAAGAAGGTTTTCTCTAAATGATACCACTTATCACTAAAAGCAAGAGATGTATTTTAAAGCAGTTATGGTGGTTGATATCTGATAACAGAATATTCCTCAGCAGCAGAACTGCTCTCTTTTAATAGACAGGTAGTACCTAAATTTAAATTGTTTCCTGTTACTCAAGTAATTTGTGAAATGTCAACCATCTCATACTCTGCAGACTTCAAAAATTACGAATTTCCTGTTCCAACCATTTTTCACAAAGAAAACATATATATAAACACACACACACATATATATACACACATATACACCCACACATTCTGTCTCAGACACATTTTCAACAATGAGAAATTATCTCAAGCCTATGTTCTAACTGGATCTAATTCACCCACTAAGTCTGACCTCCTCTATCAGAATATTTACCAGCTTGATAATATTGTTATCGAATAATATAATTGACTGCCTGAATAATCACCTGACATAATGGAGCAAAAGAAAATTAAATTTATTAAAGTATAAGCTGCATATAAAAATATCTGGAATCCTAAGGTGTTAAGTCAAAGTGAAAAAGGAGGACTAAAATGAAAGATTATCTAATAAGCATTTGTGGTAAAGAGCTACCAAACTCGACATTTTTTTAACCATTTCATATGTTTGCATTTTCTCTGAAAACTTAAAAATATTTCAGCTCTACTGCACCATCTGGTGGTCTGAAAGCATATTATCTGATGCTGCTGAGTCGGTTTCATGGATCTCAGAGGGCTCTCTTGTAAATATATCATAAACTATCTTTTCAGAAATAAAACCCAGTTTGAATAATGAATAAAACACCATCTCATAACAATCTCCATGAAGCAACTGTGAGTGGTACTGAGTGACTCATTTAATCCAGAGAAACTTGAGAAAACTAGCATCAAATCAAACCACTGCAAAGTTCATGCCACTTTCTCACAGAATACTATCTATAAGTACCTTAAATAACAAAAGAGACTTCATAATTATCCCAGATATAAAGGTGTATATACAGAATTTCAGTAAAACAGCTCAAGTTCTTCATGAAGGCATTGGGCCGTGACTCAACTTATTCCTCTAAAACATGGAGAAAGAGAATGCTATAATGAATATGTTAATTAACATAACATATTGTTCCTCCTTGTAGAAAGTGAGGTTTTCACCACCACACAAATTAAGCAGGCAAAGGAGGGCAACATTAGTGATTATTCCCATTCATAAGTTTATTTCTACAGCAAAATCCACTACCTTGCAGGCCAGAGTCAGAATATCTTCTACTCTGGTTTCCGGCTTGATCATCACAGTCACGGCTTGATGATCCTGAAAGTGAACGTCAACTTGGCTCTCCCAGGTGCCATCTCGGGGACCGCCATCCACTGCTGACCCGTATAAGTGTAGCAGGTCATCCACCTGTTTTGGGGTGGATGACAAAAGAAAGGGTGGGCTTGACAAGCAAATGAGGGAAGCCAGGGGAAAACGCCCCCTGAATTTAGAGTTAGCACTTTTGCACTCCTCACGTCTAGGGCTTCTCATGACCCTCTGGGGCAGACAAGCTTGGAGTTTCCTCGTTTGTTTAACCCACATGCAACTGACGCCCTGGGAGGCTGACTGGAGTCGATCAACTCCTCCTCCCGTGTTCTAGTCACTTTGCCTCTTAGCCCAAGTTAGCACAATGCAATCAAAGAAGGGCTGCTCAGTATCCACTCTTACCACTCTAGAATTGTCCAGACGACCAGGAACTCCATGAAGTCTATGTCTAAGCCACGATCTCAGTGAATTTCAGATACACTCTCAGCCATGGCCTCTGACGCCTGCCTGCATACTAACCATGAACTGCACTTAACTTAATCCAAGCATGTTTCTCTTCTTTCTACTTGTTTTTAAAAATTACCCCCTAATGCTGGACTAAGTGTTTTTCCATTTTCAGCTAGACACTTGTTCAGAAATCATCCCCAAACATACCATATTTCAGAAGCTTTTCCCAAGGAAGCTTTGTTTCCTAAACTTCACCCTCACAGTAACTCCATGACCTCATGCTAAGATGTTCTTCTATGGTTTATAAATAAAAATAGTTAACATTAAATATATGAGCAACTCAGAAATGTTCCCTTCTGGTAAGGCTCTCATATTAGTCTGGTGGTAAAGACAAGACTTAAGGATTTGAACTCAAAAGACTGAGGTTCAAGTCACACCACTTTAAGCAGTAGTGCAGGAGATTTCCTGTGTTCAACCTCACCTATTTTGTAAACAGGGATTTTATTAATACAACACAATTGCTTAAGTTCACCAATCAGTAATACAAACTTTGTGAACAAAAGAGATCACATATGTGAAAACACCTCAGTTCAGTTCAGTCACTCAGTCGTGTCCGACTCTTTGCAACCCCATGAATCGCAACACGCCAGGCCTCCTTGTCCATCACCAACTCCCGGAGTTCACTCAGATTCATGTTCATCGAGTCAGTGATGCCATCCAGCCATCCCATCCTCTGTCATCTCCTTCTCCTCCTGCTCCCAATTCCTCCCAGCATCAAAGTCTTTTCCAATGAGTCAACTCTTCGCATGAGGTGGCCAAAGTACTGGAGTTTCAGCTTAAGCATCATTCCTTCCAAAGAAATCCCAGGGCTAATCTCCTTCAGAATGGACTGGTTGGATCTCCTTGCAGTCCAAGGGACTCTCAAGAGTCTTCTCCAACACCACAGTTCAAAAGCACACACCAGAAAATGATACATACAGATTCATCATCAATATATCACGTATACCCCACCTATCATACATGAGAGTTGTCACAGACAGGTTTTTACTTTGAATTTCACACATTTAAAAAACACGCACACACACACACACGATTCCCCTACATGCTAAGTTGCTTTAGTCGTGTCTGACTCTTCACAACCCCATAGACTACACCCCACCTGGCTCCTCTGTCCATGGGATTCTCCAGGTAAGAATACTGAAGTGGGTTGCCATGCCCTTCTCCAAGATTCCCCTATACGAACTTGAATATCTACAGTAATTAAAAAAAAAAAAAAAAACAGGTTTAAGCAAAGGGAAGACTCGATTTTCCTGTGTTGTCTTTTTAAATGTGGTACTCATCTTTGAAGTGACATTTCTGGCTCTGTCACTTCCTGTACCTTGTCCTGGAAAGATGGTCACAGCCCAGAATGCACATGAACCACACCTGCCAAAGAAAAAGCGAGCAAGAGAGAGAGAAGCAGATGACCGGAGCCAAGGACTCAGGCAAGGAGCACGGACCCCAATGTCCCCTGCAGGGTCCCAACTCACGTGGGTGCCACCTCACGTGGGTCCCACTGTCTTCTCAGGTTAAGCCTCAGGCACATCTGTCCATCTGAGCAGCAATTTCAGCCAGGGGCATCAGCAACAAGCAGGAACGGGCTTAAAGGCACAAGCCCCGCCTCTNTCTTGAACATAAATGTTAGATAATGGATAAATAATTCAAAAGAAAACATGTAAAGAATATGTCATTTAAGAACATTAATTTTAAGCAATAATTAATCTTATTCTTGCCTAACTTTATTTGTTAGACCCCTAAACAGAAAAGTTTGATGACTTATCTCTCAGGTGATGTTAAAACACCAGTTGTGTATACAGTTTTGCTTCCTGATTAAATCATGTTGCTTCTGTTGCTATTGTCAGCTTCACTTAAAACTGAAATACATAGGACATTCTGGCTCTCTTGGGGACTTCTCTTGTTTGTTCACTGTTATAACTTCAGTTCAGTTCAGTTCAGTTGCTCAGTCACGTCCGACTCTTTGCGATGCCATGAACCACACCACGCCAGGCATCCCTGTCCATCACCAACTCCCAGAACTGATTCAAACCCATGTCCATTGAGTCGGTGATGCCATCCTGTGGGGCCCTAAATGGGAAACCTTAAAAACAAAGGGGCTAGCTTTGTGGTTGAAAACCTAAGATGGCGCCTGGCGGAAGAGATGGGGGCATGGTCTGTGTTGTTTGTCAAAGTTTTTTGATTGGCTGTCTTGATTTCCATGGTAGACAGTGTGTGATCTCCATAGACTCTTGTTATAATGAAGGCACAAAATGATTTGACCTTTAACGTGATTGGTGCAACTATGGAAAGTCCCTCCTAAAATCCCCATGCTTGTCTATATAAGCTGGGAGTTTGCAACAATAAAGCAGAACTGCTTAGACGGAACCCCTGTCGCGTCTGATTGTCTCTCACTTGCGAGGTGCTGGGTTGGCGGACAGCAGGCTCACCTCTCCTCGGGACCCCTCAGCTTTGCTGAGGGAAGTTCCACTGCCTCTACTCTTTCTGCGGAGCGCCCCCTACACCATCCAACGCTATCATCCTCTGTCATCCCCTTCTCCTCCCATCGATCTTTTCCAGCATCAGGGTCTTTTCCAATGAGTCAACACTTCGTATGAGGTGGCCAAAATATTGGAGTTTCAGCTTCAAAATCAGTCCTTCCAAAGAACACCAGGACTGATCTCATTTAGGATGGACTGGTTGGATCTCCTTGTAGTCCAAGGGACTCTCAAGAATCTTCTCTAATACCACAATTCAAAAGCATCAATTCTTCAGTGCTCAGCTTTCTTCACAGTCCAACTCTTACATCCATACATGACCACTGGAAAAACCATAGCCTTGACTAGACGGACCTTTTGTTGGCAAAGTAATGTCTCTGTTTTTTAATATACTGTCTAGGTTGATCATAACTTTCCTTCCAAGGAGTAAGCATCTTTTAATTCCATAGCTGCAATCACCATCTGCAGTGATTTTGGAGCCAGAAAAATAAAGTCAGCCACTGCTTCCACTGTTTCCCTATCTATTTTCCATGCAGTGATGGGACTGGATGTCATCATGATCTTAGTTTTCTGCATGTTGAGCCTCAAGCCACCTTTTTCACTCTCCTCTTTCAGTTTCATCAAGAAGCTCTTTAGTTTCTCTTCACTTTCTGCCATAAGGGTGGTGTCATCTGCATATCTGAGGTTATTGATATTTCTCCTGGCAATCTTGATTCCAGCTTGTGTTTCTTCCAGCCCAGCGTTTCTCATGATATACTCTGCATATAAGTTAAATAAGCAGCGTGACAATATACAGCCTTGACGTACTCCTTTTCCTATTTGGAACCAGGCTGTTGTTCCATGTCCAGTTCTGACTGTTGCTTCCTGACCTGCATACAGGTTTCTCAAGAGGCAGGTCAGGTGATCTGGTATTCCCATCTCTTTCAGAATTTTCCACAGTTTATTGTGATCTACACAGTCAAAGGCTTTGACATAGTGCTTAGCAAAGTACTCAGCATGTAGTAAGTTCTCAATAAATATTGCATTTTGTAACAAGTAAATGGCTGAGTCAGTGCTGATTACAGAGAACTTTGAGCATTTAAGAATTTTTGCAAACATCGACTTTTGTCAAAAATAATATGTACAAATTTTAGAAACTTTAGAGAATGCAGACAGGCATATAGTAAAAACATTAAATTACATAAGAATCCACTATTTATACACAGTTTTCTAAGCATTTGTCATATACTCTACATATTATCAATGTAGATAGGAGAGATGCAAACTACAAGAAGCAGAAAGGAGTGGACAGAGGCCCATCCAACAGAGAGACCATTTGAATCAGGGATGGAGGGAAACAGGAGGCAAAGCCTGTACTTCTGTCTTAAAGCCCTGTTCTCTGATGGGCCCTATTTAGCCTGTGTTGTATCTTAGTGAGAGAAGAGGGGCCAGCAAGCCCTATGAAGATGATTTCTAACAAAATCTTTGGGAGACTTAAATGGTCAAGGATGAGAGCATCCAAGATGGGCAGCTGAAACCAGCATAGCAATCTTGACCGTGGCCACGTAGTCTCTTCAAATAGGTTCCTAGACATGGAATTATTGGGTTAAATGATATGCATTTAATTTGCATTACAACCAGACTGTCCAGAAATGTTGAAAAAGTAAAAGTAATGATTATTGCCTCTATTACAACATAATAATCAGCTGAACACCCATTAATTAAATGTGTACAACATGTNGTTAAATGATATGCATTTAATTTGCATTACAACCAGACTGTCCAGAAATGTTGAAAAAGTAAAAGTAATGATTATTGCCTCTATTACAACATAATAATCAGCTGAACACCCATTAATTAAATGTGTACAACATGTCACAACTCTGTTCTTGAGACTACATTATGCAATAGAGTAAGAAACTTGTAGTAAACTTGACCAAATAATTTTAAAGTCAGAGTCAGTCTTTATCATCCAGTGTCAGGAGCTAGGCCACGAAGCTCTGGAGGCTCCAGCTGCTTGTGTCCATCCCTGACTGGTCAGTGATACAGATGTACCCCATAGTTGATTTAGACAAATGGTCCACTTGGGGACCCAGGTGAGCACTTGCCCTACTGCTTGCCATGGGGGATTCTAGAGAAACATTCCATGGAGTGTGATTCCAAAAGTCTTAACTGATACAGCAGGTTTTATTCCCTTCCAAGCTGTTCTGGGAACTGGCAAAACCACCTCCTTTCTTTCTCTGCTCTTCCCTTTACCTTCCAAACTGGCTCAAGCTCTATTCCCATAAGAAAACACATGTATCTTTGAACTTCTGTGGAGCTCTTTATGCATTCTGTCCATCTCTTAATTATACCACTGTAGGGATATTTTCCGTTGATGGGCAGGGCTGTGTTCCCTCCCTGTTGCTTGACCTGAGGCCAAACTATGGTGGAGGTAATAAAGATAATGGTGACCTCCTTCAAAAGGTCCCATGCATTCACTGCCCCACTCAGTGCCTCTGACTCTGAAGCAGGCCACTGCCGATCCTGAAGCAGGCTGCTACCTACCCACACTTCTGCTGGAGACTCCTGGACACTCATGGGCATGTCTGGGTCAGTTTCTTGTGGGGTCACTGCTCCTTTCTTCTGGGTCTTGGTGCACAGAAATTTTTGTTTGTGCTCTCCAAGAGTATATTTCCCCAGGCCTCTGTAAGTTCTGGTGGGTCTATGGTGGGGTTAATGGCGACCTCCTTCAAGAAAGCTTATGCCATATACAGGTCTGCTGCNCACATGGGTGGGCCTCGTCCAATCAGTTGAAGGCCTGGCTAGAACAAAAGGTCTGACTGTCCCCAAGCAAGGCAGAATCCCTCCTCTGTGATGGGCCTCCAAACTGGGGTGCCAGCTTCATTCCTAGCTTTTGATGACTAGAACTGAAATACTGGCTCATCCTGGGTCTCAGGCCTGCCAGGCTTCAGAGGCGAACCACACTGTCACTCTCCTCGGTCTGTAGCTGGCTGACTCAACACAGAACTTGGGACCTGCCCATCTCTGTACTCACATGAGCCAATTCCTTATAATGACTCTCTTTATGAATATATTTTTTACACATCGTATTGGTCCTGTTTCTCTGGAGAACCCTGACTAATACCGCCTTCATTCCCAAAGTGCTCTGTGGCAGAGTAAGCCGTCATTAGTCACACATCTAGTGATGTGTAAGGACAATATTTATCTTGTTTTAAAGGTCGTGGTTCTTTATGGACAGAATCAGTCAGAGAGGTTAAATGAGGATCTGAGCTTGAATAAGTAACAGTGATTTTTCTTTCCACAGGCTCACCGCAGTTGTAGAGAAAGACAAGGGAGAATATGCAGGTAAAAGTCTGGTGAGGACATGGATTCAGGTGCTTGGGTTAATTGGAGAGAAGAGAGAAGTACAAACGCCAGACCCAGAGCTCAATACAGATCTTGTAATACCGGGAATGCCAGTGGACACAGGCCTTCCTCAGCAGAGGACACTGAGGCTCAGGAAGGAGGTGACTAGACCAGGGTCACACAATCAGCTGCCCTTCCAGGCTGGCCAAGGCCCAAAGCTGCTCCTAATGGGGACAACATGTGGGAACAGGTTTCCATAGAGCACTTAGAAAACAGCCCCTGAGCCCAGGTCTTCTTGCTCATAAGGCTGGTGTTGTGCACTGTCTAGTGATTACTGTGCAACTTTCATTCAAATTTTCATCTAATCATCAACTATATTTCTCCCCACAAATCCCCAGGTGTTCTATAGAGAAGCCATAAGACTATCTGCTCTCTCATTTGGGCGAACATCTTGCCTCTCAATTTCCTACCAGCCTTGATATTCAAGTTTGGTCCAAATTCAAAGTGACATTAACTAAAAGGAAAACATGTTTCTTATCCCTTTATCAAACGATGAGATAAAGATACATTCTTTTTAAATAAAAGACACAGAAGACAGTTTTGTATCTATCCTACATGCTACCTCACAAAGTTTCATCATTATGAAAACACTATTACCCAATCTCACATTTATCAGGGAGTTTCTAGATTTTTTTCCTCATATGATCAAAAATGAAAATGCCCCAAATCAGTTCCCTTAAACCAAGAGAGTTTCCCCCTTCTTTCTACATTCTATTGTGCCTAGACATTTTTTTATTCCATCTGGACATGAAAATTAAAACTCAACTGCTATGTAGCTTGAGCTTTCATTTCTTAGCACAAAACACAAAATTAATATGAATGCAAAGGAAGTTTTATCTTTCATTTTTTAAAGAAAAATTATTAATAAAAAATTGAGGAAAACTCCCATTATTAAGCACTGACACAAACACAATGCAGAAATGTGCTCTTTATGGCTAATATATCTATATTTATTTAATGAGCTCAGCAAGGCTATGGTCCACTTGAGAAAGTGGGAGGGAAAGGAGATGAAGGCTAATGCTAAAAATAACAGATGAATAAGTGATGCATTAAAAAGATGACAAGTACATTCCTGCCACACCCGACACTCCTAGAAAAATATTTCCTACTGTTTAGTCATTTGATCACAGTATTCGGTCATTTGTCCATTTCTAAGTTGGTCCTAAAAGATAATTCGTTTTTCCTTTTTTGGCAGAGTGAGTTGAAAAACTCCCATACAACATTTTCCAAGCATTAAAACCGACCTCCACAGACGAACCCAGCTAGTAACACAGAAAACACCAGAGTTAACTGGTAGGTAGAGCAACCAGCTACTGGTTTAGAACACTGGTTATGTTTTATTTTTCCCTTTGAGATATTCACATGCCATCAAATTCACTTGCCAAATCCATTCGTAATAAATATATTTCCCACCATATCCAGCTCAAACATTCAAGTTAAGAAAACAAGCAAATTAAAGATTAATTTCTACTTGCCACAAAACCGCATCAGCTGGCTCCTTAGCCAGCAAAGCGCAATCGGATTCACAAATCTTTTTGCGAGGCTGGATCCCATTAGAAGTGCAGGTTTGTGTTCAAGCTCGGACACTTGACACCGTGTGATGACACTGGACCGTTTCCTTCATCTGTCCCAGCGTCTACACCCTCATCCATCAGATGGGTGATGCAGACACCTTGACCATGTGGAGCGACTGTAGACTCGCACAGGATCCTGGCCTGAGTGGTAGCCTTGGAAACCATGAGGATGAAGAGTGAGACACGAAAGGAGATGCTCACTGGTGAATGAAAGAGGGAAGCCCGAAGCACAGGAGCCAGGAGCTGGTGAGGGGCTGGGGTGGGGACCAGCCCAGGAAAGAAGACAAGAGACACAGGTGTGTCCACGATCTACCCGGAACCAAGTACCAGGGAATCAGATGGCGGGGGGGCAGTTACTCATCCCTTAGGAGCTCTTATTTTATTCTAGGAGCGAACTTATACTCAAAGGGATAATTACAGAACAGTGTGTGAGACAAAGAGCGACCCTGAAAATTATTGGAGCATAGCAGGGTCCCTGATGGAGGGGTGGGGAGGGCGGTCAAGGGCAGCTCCTTGGAGGAGCTAAACTCTTCATCACAGACAAGCAGGGATGAGTCCAATGATGGGGGAGGGGACGGGGCAGTCTGCAAGTAGGCCTGTGGTCCATGTGGGTCCTCTCTGCCTGAGGGAAAATTCAAAGAAAGAAGTGGAACCCACAGGAAGCTCGATGTTGCAGCTAAAGGTCAAGGAGGAGAGATGTCATCAGGGACTTTATCTTGTAAGCAACAGGGAGCCACTACGCAATTTTTAATCCCAGGAATCTGATGGTCAGATTCTCTTGTTAGATGCAAACCACTCTGGCCTTGTATGGCCCAAGCACCTGAGGAAGGGCAAAACCAGCCGCCTCTGCAGCCTTAAAGAGAAGACAATTCTGCTACACCTCACCTCTCACCACCTACCCATCATGTGCTGAAAATTTAAACTGCCAGGATGACCGCATCATTTCAGAGCACTCTGCCTTGGCTCACACCAACCCCTGGCCTGGAATTCCCTTTGCTATTCCTCTCCTGATTAACTCCTCATTCTTTGAGAGGCAATTCGGGCATTCCCCCTCCAGGAAGTCCTTCCTGACTGCATAGGAGGCTGAACTTCCCATGTGTCTTTCACANGAGTGGTAGCCTTGGAAACCATGAGGATGAAGAGTGAGACACGAAAGGAGATGCTCACTGGTGAATGAAAGAGGGAAGCCCGAAGCACAGGAGCCAGGAGCTGGTGAGGGGCTGGGGTGGGGACCAGCCCAGGAAAGAAGACAAGAGACACAGGTGTGTCCACGATCTACCCGGAACCAAGTACCAGGGAATCAGATGGCGGGGGGGCAGTTACTCATCCCTTAGGAGCTCTTATTTTATTCTAGGAGCGAACTTATACTCAAAGGGATAATTACAGAACAGTGTGTGAGACAAAGAGCGACCCTGAAAATTATCGGAGCATAGTAGGGTCCCTGATGGAGGGGTGGGGAGGGCGGTCAAGGGCAGCTCCTTGGAGGAGCTAAACTCTTCATCACAGACAAGCAGGGATGAGTCCAATGATGGGGGAGGGGACGGGGCAGTCTGCAAGTAGGCCTGTGGTCCATGTGGGTCCTCTCTGCCTGAGGGAAAATTCAAAGAAAGAAGTGGAACCCACAGGAAGCTCGATGTTGCAGCTAAAGGTCAAGGAGGAGAGATGTCATCAGGGACTTTATCTTGTAAGCAACAGGGAGCCACTACGCAATTTTTAATCCCAGGAATCTGATGGTCAGATTCTCTTGTTAGATGCAAACCACTCTGGCCTTGTATGGCCCAAGCACCTGAGGAAGGGCAAAACCAGCCACCTCTGCAGCCTTAAAGAGAAGACAATTCTGCTACACCTCACCTCTCACCACCTACCCATCATGTGCTGAAAATTCAAACTGCCAGGATGACCGCATCATTTCAGAGCACTCTGCCTTGGCTCACGTCAACCCCTGGCCTGGAATTCCCTTTGCTATTCCTCTCCTGATTAACTCCTCATTCTTTGAGAGGCAATTCGGGCATTCCTCCTCCAGGAAGTCCTTCCTGACTGCATAGGAGGCTGAACTTCCCATGTGTCTTTCACAACACTCTGGAATATCATCTGCTCTGAATTCATTCTATTATGTGAAAATTATGTGCTTAGCTGTCTATCACCCTGCTTGACTAGGAGCACCCGGAGGGCAAAGACAGCATCTTCAAATTTCCAGTTTGCACGCTCACCTGGCCCAGAGTCTGAACTAACTGTATGTTAACTTCCTGTCCTCAGTGCTTCTTCTGCGTGCCACCCCTCTGGCCTGCTGCAGGATGCCTTGTGCTGCCTAGCCCCTGGTAATCTGGCCTTGTCTCCCTCAGACCCCCTTCACACACACTCCAATGCTTTGCTCCTCGTATTGCTTCCACGCACACCCCCTAGATCATATTTTCCTCAAGGTTTTGTTCCTTTTGTCCCCTTCACTGCCGTTTCCAGTGGTCTGAGCTCAATCCATCCTCTTTTTTGATTTTAAAACTTTACACAAGGGCTTGCCTAGTGGCTTAGTGGTGAAAAGTCTGCCTGCCGATGCAGGAGACATAGGTTCGATCCCCGGTCCGGGAAGATCCCACACGTTGCAAAGCAACTGAGCCCGTGTGTCACAACTACTGAGCCTGTGCTCTAGATCCCGTGAGCAGCAACTACTGCGCCCACATGCTCTGCAACAAGAGAAGGCACCACAGTGAGAAGGCCTCGCACCACAGCTAGAGAGTGGGCCCCGCTCTGCAACCAGAGCAGAGCCTGCACAGCAATGAAGATCCAGCCCAGCCACAAATAAACAACAAATATTTTTAAATAAAAAAACTAAGCAAATATTGAAAACAAAGCTCATGGTTCACAAAACCCAGTACAGTCCCAAACCCACCAGCTGACAGTTTGTTCCTTCCAGGGTATCACCTCCCTGCTCCCAACTGACCCCAGGAGGTGAGAAAGGCCCAGAGAGAGTCAGGATTGGGAGAGGGAGCCATCTGGGAGGAGGCCAAGATCACCTAAGGGTGGGGAGGTTTTATTCACTTGTTTAAAATAATAAATGGAAAGGAAAATCAAGTACTAACTGGACTTAATTTACAGCTCTTCCTCCCTCAGAACTTCAAAAGGAACTGCCTTGTGGACAGTCTGCTCCCAATTGGACATGCCCAAATGTAAGTGGCGTCATCTTGCCCCACAGAGTCCCTAAAAGGCCTGCGGGACAAGAGCACATGATGGTCTCTTCTAAGCCAAGCATGTCCCCACAGGACGGCTTGAAACTCGGCTGTTATTACTGCAATAGCGACTTTATCTGAAAGGGAATTGACAAGGAGCTCCTCCAACCAAAGCTCTTCAAAGAAAACCTGTTCCAGAGACTTTATCTTGCATGATGTAATGTATACTCTCAGTTCAGCTCTCATTAGGCGACAAGTTGACTAGATCTGGGGTTCCTGGGATCTCTGGGGAAAAGTGCTGAGTAAATAAATTATTTCCTTGTATGTAAAATAAAATAGAGTGAGGTTGAGTTTTCAATGGTAACTGGATAGAGCACTGCTCTTTTAAAGAAGTTTTTAAAAGGCACTTTAGAGAAAACTATATACTTCTGGGATATTTAGGAGATCGTGTTCTTATTGATTGGATTTGTAAATACCTTTATATGTCATAGAACATTCTCTAGTCCAAAACCATCTCATAAAAGTAATCCTTAGCATGTGCCTGCTCCCCTCCACCCCGATTAATGCTTCATACTCTGTGCCTGCAAGTGTAGAGAAAAATAGTTTTTTTTACAACCATCTGGCAAGTGAGTTAAGAACAGTGGGCACAGCAAATGTAGCTCACGTTACCTGCTGCAAAGCCCTCTGGGAAAACATGAATAAATTACAACCTTAAAAACTGTGGGTCTGGTAAGGAGAATATTTTCAGGTGGAATGCCTTAAGATCAACCCAATTGTTTCTTACCAGAAATTCAGCAGCATAATATGAGAAGGTGATTGTGTGCAGGGGAGGGAATCAAGGGAAGGGTGTGGGGGAAGGGGTGAGAGCAAGGGGGACGGGGGTGGGAGAAGGGAAAGCCAAAATGAAAAATTAGTATTAGCACAGTGCTTTAAATACTCATGCAATGATTCTGCCAAAGAATGCACATGGGTCACAAGTTATAATTACCATAATTCTTTAAAAGAGTTCCTCTCCGGGCCATCCAACCACCAGAGACCCTTGGATCTGTGTAGGGGGGCATATGAAAGTAATTCCCCTCTTCCAAGAACAAAACAGCAGCAATTTTGACATCATAAATGAAGCATTNGAAAGGCCCAGAGAGAGTCAGGATTGGGAGAGGGAGCCATCCGGGAGGAGGCCAAGATCACCTAAGGGTGGGGAGGTTTTATTCACTTGTTTAAAATAATAAATGGAAAGGAAAATCAAGTACTAACTGGACTTAATTTACAGCTCTTCCTCCCTCAGAACTTCAAAAGGAACTGCCTTGTGGACAGTCTGCTCCCAATTGGACATGCCCAAATGTAAGTGGCGTCATCTTGCCCCACAGAGTCCCTAAAAGGCCTGCGGGACAAGAGCACATGATGGTCTCTTCTAAGCCAAGCATGTCCCCACAGGACGGCTTGAAACTCGGCTGTTATTACTGCAATAGCGACTTTATCTGAAAGGGAATTGACAAGGAGCTCCTCCAACCAAAGCTCTTCAAAGAAAACCTGTTCCAGAGACTTTATCTTGCATGATGTAATGTATACTCTCAGTTCAGCTCTCATTAGGCGACAAGTTGACTAGATCTGGGGTTCCTGGGATCTCTGGGGAAAAGTGCTGAGTAAATAAATTATTTCCTTGTATGTAAAATAAAATAGAGTGAGGTTGAGTTTTCAATGGTAACTGGATAGAGCACTGCTCTTTTAAAGAAGTTTTTAAAAGGCACTTTAGAGAAAACTATATACTTCTGGGATATTTAGGAGATCGTGTTCTTATTGATTGGATTTGTAAATACCTTTATATGTCATAGAACATTCTCTAGTCCAAAACCATCTCATAAAAGTAATCCTTAGCATGTGCCTGCTCCCCTCCACCCCGATTAATGCTTCATACTCTGTGCCTGCAAGTGTAGAGAAAAATAGTTTTTTTTACAACCATCTGGCAAGTGAGTTAAGAACAGTGGGCACAGCAAATGTAGCTCACGTTACCTGCTGCAAAGCCCTCTGGGAAAACATGAATAAATTACAACCTTAAAAACTGTGGGTCTGGTAAGGAGAATATTTTCAGGTGGAATGCCTTAAGATCAACCCAATTGTTTCTTACCAGAAATTCAGCAGCATAATATGAGAAGGTGATTGTGTGCAGGGGAGGGAATCAAGGGAAGGGTGTGGGGGAAGGGGTGAGAGCAAGGGGGACGGGGGTGGGAGAAGGGAAAGCCAAAATGAAAAATTAGTATTAGCACAGTGCTTTAAATACTCATGCAATGATTCTGCCAAAGAATGCACATGGGTCACAAGTTATAATTGCCATAATTCTTTAAAAGAGTTCCTCTCCGGGCCATCCAACCACCAGAGACCCTTGGATCTGTGTAGGGGGGCATATGAAAGTAATTCCCCTCTTCCAAGAACAAAACAGCAGCAATTTTGACATCATAAATGAAGCATTTACCAACAATGAAAAAAAATTAATGAAAATTTAGTTTTAATTAATGAAAATTTAAATTAAAAAAAAAAAAAAAGTCTGCTTGGACTTCTTGTGGCCTTAAACAGAAAAAGAAAAACAAGAGGCAAAAAAAAAAAAGCCAGGACCAGCTCAGTGTTACCCAATTTCCCCTTCCTCTCCCTGGACCTAAACATTTGACAACACATAAGGACCTGAAAACTCTAAGTTGGGTGTCCAGGAGACTAAAGTATGGCTTTAAATGTTAGCAAGCCAGTTAAAACCATACCTTCTCCCACTACAATCAGTATGAGAGTCTAACTGGGGCAGCTGAGCCCACGAGCTGCATCTCTGAGGACAGACAGACTATCGTGGCTTTTGGATCCTGGAAATTCAGGACCACGAGGGAGACATGGTGTGGAGAAAACGTGAGAACACCTTTCACCTCCTCCTCCGGCTTTTTCGCTTGTCGTGTGACTTGGGACACAGCGTCACATCCCTGCCTGCCCCGGACAGAAAGCTGAGCGGTCAGGGCCTGTCCCAGGGCCAGACTCTTCCCAGACATGCGCCGGGCCAGGCTCTGGGGAGGAGGCGGCCAAGCGCAGAGATGTGTCTGTCCCCCGGAGATGCGGCCTTGTCAAAACCCCCAAAACCTTCCACCGTTCTCCTTGGCAGCTTCAGCTTCCTTTTCAGTTCCTGGGCAAAAGTATCAATATGTTCTAGTTTGTAGTTTGCTAGCTGTCACTCTTTAAATAAAGAGCATAATTTGGAACTTCCTTGACCATCCAAGGGTTAAGACTTTCCTCTGCAAGGGGCACAGGTTCAATCCATGACTGAGGGACTAAGGTCCCACATGCCACACTATAAATAAGCCTTCTGTTTGAGGAACATTTCAATTCAGATGCATAGGAAACCATCTGTAATATTCTATAAAGTTATCGAAAATGATGCATTTGGAGAAACATCCTCCGTAACATTTGCTACACTTCTGTCTTGTTACTCTGGTCCAGACCTTCATGGCTGCATGTGCAGAGCAGGGCCATTCTGACCCTTGTCCAAGCCACTGCCAGATTAATCTTCCAGAGAGGATGCATTCATCATGCTTTCATCACGATTNCTTGTTACTCTGGTCCAGACCTTCATGGCTGCATGCGCAGAGCAGGGCCATTCTGACCCCTGTCCAAGCCACTGCCAGATTAATCTTCCAGAGAGGATGCATTCATCATGCTTTCATCACGATTTAAAAACCCGTGTTCCTCCCTTAGGTCTAGAGGCTTACATCCCAGTGTTATCTCACAGACCCTGTAAAAGCTTCACCAGTGCCTGCCCCACCAAACCTGCATCTCTTCATCCCTTCCCAGCCCACATCTCGGCTCCCGTGTGCTCAGGAGACCCAAGCCACCACTCTGTTACCCCTACACATGACCCTTGAACAATAAGGATCTGAACTGCACGGGTCCACTTACACAGAGATTTTAAGTAAATACTACAGTACTATATGACTGTGGTTAGCTGAAAACAGAGGGCCAACTATAAGTTATATGTGGATTTTCAACTGCCAGAGGGTCAGAGCCCATAACTCTTATGTTACTCAAGGATCAACTATACCACCAAATTGTCCTACCATTTGCTACACTCTCTTCCCAATAGGGTTTAGCTTTCAATATTTACACATCTCTTGCCAATTTTTTAAGGCCCTATTCTTCCAGGAAGTTTCCGCCACCTCCTCAAAATCACAGTACAAGCTCAACCCCTGATCCCTCACAGCATCTGATGACTATGCCCTAATTTACATCATCCTAGAATATTCATTAGTTTCATGCTTATGAGGCCTGCTTTCTAACTAAATGATACATTTCTTAGAAATGGGATCTGTATTTTAAAACTATTTTTATTTGTTAAGCTATAGGCATCTATTAGGTATGTCAATATCTAAAGATGGACAAATAGTGAGAGGGAAGAATTGGGTAGGGAGAAAGACAACACAAGATATCAGAAAAAGAGAAGCAAACACAGATCCAGGTATCACCAGGAAATCCATTCAACTGCACCATCATTTAGAAACCCCTGATGGTGGGGCAGGAGATAGGAATTACTTGGTTATTTTACCACTGCCAATTGATAGATTGCTCTTAGTGTGTCACAAATATATCGTTTGAATGCAAGCCTTTCATCCGTTTCTTATTTACAGCCAGGAAATTCTTTCCACACATTCTAAGTTCTTCATGTATATGCAGACAAAAAAAAAATTCTAAGCAAGGTTAAATATTCAGACACAAATGGAAGACTATTTGTGATTTAAGTCAAATGCTGCAGACAAAATTATTTCTATGGGGAATCTAAATTGTGCTGCCATGGAATTTTATTTAAAGAACCTAGTCTCTCTCTAATAATTTACAAAGTGAAAAGGACGGAAGATTCAGGCACACGCCAACCCATCTTCAGCCTATCCCTCTTCAAGTTCCCAAGTCACTGGACCCTGATTTTGCAGGAGACTGTAGTGGATATTGCTGTGCACCACCTGATTCCCCTTTGAAGACAAAGGCATTCTTCCCTTCAGCTGCCCATGGCTCACAAATAGGTCTCTCTTTGGGAATCCACCCCCTCTAAAGGCAGCTACCTTGATCAGTTGACGTGGCATGCCCCACTAGAAGCAAGCAACTCTGAATGGCCATCCCAGCTGCTAAGCCCCTGTGGAACCAGCTCCACACAATTCAGAACCAGAGTCTCTCCTTAATTCCCTGACGGCTCAGAGGGTAAAGCGTCTGCCTGCAATGCGGGAGACCCATGTTCGATCCCTGGGTCGGGAAGATCCACTGGAGAAGGAAATGGCAACCCACTCCAGTATTCTTGGCTGGAGAATCCCATGGACTGAGGAGCCTGGTGGGCTACAGTTCACGGGGTCGCAAAGAGTTGGACACGACTGAGCGACTTCACTTCACTCCCTTACTCCTGAGAGCATTCCTAATAAAATTCCTCACAGGCAAATCTCTATCTCAGTCTGTTTCCCAGGGAAGCTGACTGAAGAGATAGGTGCTAGAAATTTCACTGACACTTGTCTAAGTGTTCAGGTTGTCTGAGCAAAAGAAGACTGACACTAAGCTGTTTCCCATTCTGTAAAATGCAAGCAGCATAGAAAGTAGCTGCTTAATTACTAGATGAATGTGGAAACAGGCCAACAAAAGCATTTTCTTTAGCACCTCATCTGTTGAAAAAAACAAGCCAAAAAATAGTGTTCTTCCCCCAAACCCACAGATACAGGAATAGCTGTGTTATACCAAACCACTGAAGGCTGAGCACCAAAGAACCAATGCTTTTGCTCTGTGGTGTTGGAGAAGACCCTTGAGAGTCCCTTGGACAGCAAAGACATCAAACCAGTCAATCCTAAAGGAAATCAACCCTGAATATTCATCGGAAGGACTGATACTGACTTTGGCCACCTGATGCAAAGAGCC
>SJYW01043035.1:126877-160836 GCA_006410735.1 Raphicerus campestris | reverse complement strand
TGACCCACCACGGGTCTGCGCTGGGGGTTTCAAAGCCACAAGGCAGGCGGGGAAAGCATCCTGCTTTCAGCGTTCCAAAGCATCCATTTTAGTAAACAAACTTCACGTTGAAGAAAAGGGTCTGACATGCTCTAGAGCCACATCTCCCTCTCCCGCACCTGGGTAGTTCTTTGATCATTAAACCTTAAAAGCATCAACTTATCCCTTAAAAATGTTATCTTGCTGGATCCAATCCATTATTCCAACTTTCCAAATCTCTTCCGTCCTTCCGCAGAAGACCCCGCCTCCCCCAGGGGGTTGTCCTTTGCTTTCCTCAGCCACAAGGTATCACAAGGATCCAATCGAGAACTGGAAAAGAGGGCTGCACCTGTGAGGGATGCAGAGTCTCGGCTTGCATAAAACCTCCAGTTTGCTGGGGGAAGGTGTTATCTAGAGATGAGATGGCTTCTCCGTGTCCCTTTCCCAGAGGGTGCTGGATAATGAATTGATGCCAGCTCCCCAAAGCTCACAATTTCTAAATATGGGGAGCACTGCAGATAGCTCTGGGCCTTTCACCTGCACTCTGTGCAGTGTGCCCCCCATTTCTGCCCTCTCCCGTAACAAAGAAGGGTGCCAGCTGCTAATGAGGAACCACACCAGGTTCCTCTGACAAAGAGTCTCAGGACAGCTGTGCAGAAATTCCCCGGGGCTGCGGGGTTGCTCGGCGTTCACATCTGTATAAATCAACACGATCCTGACTCAGAGCCTCAGATCGCTTCAAATAATCTATTCATCCACAATGTGAGGGGCAATTATAATTTTTAAATGGTAAGGCTTGTGAAAAACTCTTATCCTCACAAAACAAAGGCTTTCTCCTATTTCTTCTGCATCAAAAAAAAAAAAAAAAAAGGCATGTGTTTGTGATGACAATAAGATGCTCTTAGCTGATCAATGTGGAGTGACACAAACCAAATGACGCAGATGAAATTCTTCACTGTACAAGCTGGGGAGGATGGCCTCTCTGGGGTTCTGAACATGTGCACAATCCATGTCCAACGTTCCAAATAACTCAACTACACCTGATTAGTTATCCGGGGCTCCCCTCCCATCCCCCAAATGCAGGACAAGTATTAAAGAGTAGTACAGAAACCCCTATAAAATAACAAGCAACAGTTGTTACATTCAATCATCACTCAATAGAATGAAGGATGCATACGACTGTTAAGTGAACATATTACACAGGTTTGAGAAGGTATTTTAGGAAAGCAGGCTGGAAGGTTCTGGATCAGATGCCTGCACATGAACTCCAGTCCAGCCTGGACTTGCTGACATTTCCTAGGAAAGAGGAGAGCAGAGGAAAGAACTCCTGAGACCCCCTGGGTGGTGAAGCCCACATACCTTTAAGTGTCACCCAATACTGTTTCCATTTCCTCCGGGCCACCAGTTCCAGCTTCCTTTCCTTCTGCAGAGTGACGAGGGGTTTGAAGAAGAGCCACCCGGCTTTGCGCACCACCCCTTGTTCCTTCTCAAAGAGCAGGTCCAGTTGCTCCAAAGAGCTGAGCGACTCGCTGCTGGACTCAGCCGTCTCCGTGGACGTCTCAAGGTTCTCCGTGTTGGTCCTGCTCATCTCCAGCTCTCGCATGAAATTCTCATAAATGTTCTGCTGGAGGGGGTCGCTGCCGATCGCATGAGCAGATTCGCTTCTATGGGACAGGATCTGAGCGGAGCCCCCTGACCACAGGGACACAGACCCCTGGGAGGGGCCCTGCGTGTCCATGTTCAGCCCATCCGAACGGCTGTCAAAGTAGTCACTGCCCTCCTTGGACCTCGGCTCCTGTGAGCAACGCAGATGACCACCCATCAGAAGTTACGTATAGCCATAGCACCTCTTCCCCAACAAGGCGTGCATGTAATAGTGTGGCTTGCTAATAGAAATGCTGCAAAGCAAGAGTCTTTTTTTTTTTTTTTATGCAGCAAGTCTGCAAACCAGGAAGAATCATAGAGACAGTACTGCCCGAACCAGTGTATAGGGAGGGGAGTCAATGCTTAAAAAGTGTAAACCAACCATCCCTGAGCATCCTAAATCTAGGGCTAAATCCAGGTGGCACTAGTGGTAAAGAACCTGCCAGGAAACGTAAGAAACGCAGGCTTGATTCCTGGATTGGGAAGATCCCTCGGAGGAGGAAATGGCAACCCACTCTAATATTCTCACCTGGAGAATCCCTTAGAGGAGCCTGGTGGGCTACAGTCCATAGAGTGGCAAAGAGTTGGTCACAACTGAAGTAACATGCACACATCCTAAATCTAACTTACACTTGGCATCAAAAAATGAGAGTGAGCTTAGGAGGACTTCCCTGGTGGGCCAATGGTTAAGAATCTCCCTTCCAATGCAAGGGATGCAGGTTCAATCCCTGGCCAGGGAACTAAGATCCCATACGTGCATGCTAAGTTATCTCAGTCGTGTCCAACTCTTTGCGACCCCATGGACCATAGTCCGCCAGGCTCCTCTGTCCACGGGATTCCCTAGACAAGAACACTGGAGTGGGTTGCCATGCTCTCCTCCAAGGGATCTTCCTGACCCAGGAATCAAATCTGCTTTTCTTATGTGTCCTGCATTGGCAGTGGGTTCTTTACCACTAGCACCACCTGGGAAGCCCACATGTCAAGAGGCAACTAAGCCCACGAGCCACAACGAGAGATTTCACGTGCCTCTGCTGAAGAGGAGCCCACCATGAAAGATCCTGCATGTAAACAAGATCCTGAGTGCAGCAACTAAGACCCGATGTAGCCAAAAATAAATAAACAAATCTTTTTTAAAAATAAAAGAAAGTAAGCTTGATTTATGACTTAAAAGACTCTGACATTTCAAATTTACAGCTTAGGTTAAGGTAATTCTGCAGAGACTCTAACACACTCTATCTCAGAGGCTAGTGAATTTTCAATTAGATTTCCTTCTCCATTAAAATAAAGAGGAGGGAAAATGGGGTCAAGGACCATTGACCAAAGACCTTATGGTGAATATTCCCCTGTTTGGAGGGGTTTTCTTTCCAGAAATTTCATCCAGAAATCAAGTAGCAATTACCTGCTATCTTTTTTTTAGGAAAATCATCAATTAGACAAGTGCTCCTAAATGCCCAAGAGCTACAAACAACTAAGCCCGAAACATAGCTATTACTAATGAAAATATTATCTTCCACTGTGTTTATACGATATCCCATAGTCAGATTTATTTATACCCTGATGCTTATGCAAGAACAGAGCAAATAAGCCAGCTATGGTGAGTCACTTGGACAGGAAACTTTCAAAATAGTTTAAGGGTTGTTTCTCCCCACCCTCCTCAATTGTCACTGTGTTGCTCTTCAAACGTTCCTAGGAGATGAAGGAATATTTCTCATTTATCTCATATTGACATTATTTCAGCTATGAATAGGACTCTCTGACTCATAGCCCCAGGACACTGGGATTGCTTCTGATAGCCAGCAAGAGTTGTGATGGGGTGTTTCAAACCCAGCAGAGAGCCTGCCAGAGAAAAGCATCAAGTGTCAAACCGAAGTGTAACTTGTCAGCCCTCCTGACACTGGTTCTCATAAAAGGTAGACTTAAGTCATAGTGCTAACTTTTAAATGTTCAACCAGAGCAAAAGACAAATTTTCCTCCTTGAAAAATGTATAAAAGATCACATATTTTAGCATTTGTAACGGACTCATATACACAGATATGAATTTCCCTGGTCTGTAACAAATGTGTAAAGCTTTCTATCTAGAATCCTAATAGCTAGTGGCTCATTTTCAGGTTAAGAGGAAGGAAGCAAGGAATATAGGAGGAAGGCAGGCCCCTGAATAGTCTCAGCTGGATTTCCTGATCACTGTGCTGTGTGTGACGCTAAGGTGCTGTGTTAGCCATGTACATAAAGAAGTCTAATTTTCATTTCTATCTGCATCAGATAATCATAAATGACAGGTAACATAACTTGATGACACTATAGCGTTACAGCAGAGTGAAGAGGAACTAGCTCAAGAGATGTCACTAAATTTCTTGGGAGCTAAAAGAAAACTCTTATCGTCATTCCTCACTTTATGGGAAAAAGCACCAAATTCACCGTGTCATTCTTCACATGCCACTGTCTTTCTTTTCATAGTAATGGCCACTGGTCCTCTGCAGAAATTCCCTGGGACTGTGGGACCCTCACGGGGCAGTGAGAGTCTGAAATGAAGAGGGTCAGAAAGCCGGAGCCTCTGTCCTTAAAGAGTTTCTCTTTAAGAAACTCTGCAGTGGTCAGGGTTCACCCCTAGGGTCCCTGGCAAGACCATTCCCTGCTCCCAACGCCCCTCCCTTGGAGTTTAGCCTGGTCCCGTGACCCGCTTTGACCAATAAACGCGAACAGATGTGAAAGGCGTGGCTTCTGAGTGGGCGCTTCAGAAACCATCAGTAGCTTTCTGCTCCCTCTGTCCCAGGAGGCTTGGGGTGTCCCGGAAGGAAACTGCTCCATGGACCTGGGGGCCCAGAAGGGATCAATGCAGACCAGAGTCGCAGCTTGAGAAAGACATAGGCTGATTTGTGCTCAACCTCGGAGAACTGAGGGCTTTTTGTTGCCTCAGTGTAACCTGGCCCACCTGACTCACAGGATGGAAAGTTTACCAAGGACCCGTCTCAGAACAGCTGCATCACTACAAATCGTTAACCAGCTTCAAACACACACTCCCCTCCTGCACACCCATCCCCCCACCCTCTATGCTTGAATATCCTTTTTCGGCTACTAAGTATCTTCACTCATGAATTTGCTTTCAGGCTGTTAACTCCCCAGAGTGGTTGAAAACCCTCTAAAGAAAAGATCGCTCTTTTCACATCACTTGTTTTTATAAGTCAAAACAAGCATGTCTACCCATCATGAGACCTTCTGAGTCTTAACTGTACTAGCATATAGAAGGCTGTGTAAGAGAATAAGCCTTTGGTACCTTAACTATGGTACACTGTCACAAACTTTGCTGCTCCTATGCACTGAGACTGCATTTTTAAAGACCCAAACTTTGTCTTCACCTTCAATTGTAAAAGAAAAACAAAGGCAGGAGTTCCCCAGTGACCCAGGTTCAATCCCTGATCAGAGAACTGAGATCCCACAAGCTATACCATATGGCCAAAACAAAACCCAACCAGAAAATTTAAAAAGAGTAAGAAGAAAAACAAAGCCAAGGCCAGTGGAAATGGCACACCTACCAACATTTTGTCCACCTTTATAAATTATCAAAATCTGACACAAGCAAAATGCAAAAGCTGCCTTCGTAGGCCACTTTTTAAAAATCCAAGATAATTTGTTATCTTAATGTTCAATAACCCTCACGAAATTACTAGTGGTTACCAAGGAGTACCTTGGCCATGCAGCCAAGTGGAAAAGACACACATCTGAGCTTTAGCAGAAACAGCTTTGGCCCTAGTTCTCCACCAACTACCCATAAATCGTCAAACTCCTTTAACATGAGTTTCTTCATTTTAAAATGAGAGGGTGTGTGTACATGCTGAATCGATTCTTTGCAACCCTGTGGGCTGTAGCCCACCAGGCTCCTCTATCCACGGATACTGGAGTGGGTTGCCATTCCTCCTCCAGGGGATCTTCCTGACCCAGGAATCAAACCTGCATCTCCTATATTGGCAGGCAGATTCTTTACCACTAGCGCCACCTGGGAAGCCCAAATGAGGGGAAGTCCTTTCAGATTCAGGAAGTCCTTTGATTTTGTAACCATTCTTAATTCCATAGACTCACAAATCATCCAGTTAAGTCTTGGATGATCCAGATGTGAAGGAGGTTCGCTTCCCAGGGGTGGCTGGGCAGCAAGGGTCTGCATAGGATGGAATGTGGTCAGTCCACAGTGGCAAAGGGTCTGCTTTAGAAATGAATGGGAACTGACCAGGTATAAGCCAGGCCACACAGAACAGAACAGAACCATGCTGTATGCAAATGAGAGATGTGGAGGAACAGGCTCAGGGGTCCCAGGAGATGAGTGCTGAACACAAATCGACAACACAACATTTGCAACAAGAAGAGGAGACAGTTGTCTGCATGGGACTACAGGTCCCCAGAAGGTAGGAGCTATCTTTCCCTTTATGTTTGATTGCTGTCAGTTGTCAAGCTTGCTTGACAGCTGAGAGAAAGGTCAAAGAAATCTTTACTACCAAATGGTTGGACCTGAACAAGTAATGAGTCAGGAGGAAGCAAATTATTGCATTCAGCGATATGAAGGGTTCTGATCATCTACTCTTAGTCTCTTCCTGAGAGGAGGAAGAAAGGGGCAAAGTAAAATACCGGGGCAGGGGGCTTGGACTTTGTTCCTAGGAAGGAAGTAACTAATGGTAACTTTTGTAGATCTGAAACAATCTGCTCAGGGAAGCTGTACTGTTTTCTACCCCTTAAACTCTGTAAAATTTTATAATTATGTCTCTATCTCAGATGGTCAAAATGCAACTCTACTAAAGACAAATTCCTAAAGTCACTTAAATTTCCTTCAACAAATTCCTAAAGTCACTTAAATTTCCTTCAACAATATGACTTAAGGTGAGTTAAAATATATATATACTTTCTCCCTATACTTTCTCCCTTCTATAAATAATTAAAAGCAAAAAACCAAAAACAAACAAAAGAGCAATTAAAAACCTAGCAATTGCCTCTCATTAAAAGAGGGCAAACTACTACTTTCCTTGCTGGCACTGAAGTCATTTTTTTCCCCCATTCAAACTTTATATGCCCATTAAAAGTATTACTGTCACCATCACGATTCTTGTTTTGTCAACATCATATTTTTGCGACTCCATGTGCTCAGGTCAAGATGTTTTCAACACTGTTAGCTGTCCCCATGAGAAGGTGGTGAGATTATACACATTTTTCCCCAATGTACTAAATGAACAATAGAAATTTTAATTTCCCTAAAGTAATATCGAGCTCAGGAAGGCTACTCATTCCAATACAACAACAGCCTCTCTCTCTTCTTTTCGTTCTAGGCTTTGAGAATGAGTTTTAGCTGAGCACTCAGATAACCAATTCACTGGGGAGCCTCCCTAAGGCTGTTCTTTCTAAGAACAGTTTGGCTAGGTCTTGGATGTGGCCTATGGATTTTAACTCCAGAATCCAGGAGGCGCAAGATTGGACAGAATGGCAATGACTGGAGTGGAGGGTTCAGAGTGAAAATGCACGTTTGACGCAAACACACACACACATACACCCGAAAACAAGAAGTGCCAGGTCTTAGGCTAACCACTCTCAGCAGCTCATCTAAGTCTCAGGATGCTCTCTGCAGTGCCTTCTGCTAGCCTTCCCGTTTTGCAGACAGAAAACCAATGGAAGAGCGTCTCTCCCAGCACTCCAGCCTGACTCACCTGGAGCCTCCTTTTCTTTCTCGAGAGGCTTCCCGTCCAGTCGCTGATGCGGCGCATCCTGGCTTTCAGGGTGTCCTTCTTGGAGGACTCCTCGCCCAGGGCCCTGGACTTGCGGCAAGGGAGGGTGAAGGACGCGAACTGTCCGGGCTCCCCGCGCTCCACGCGGGCCGGCACGTCCATGTCTGAGGCGAAGGAGACGCGGGCACTGAGGCTGGCACGGGTGCCCATGTAGTCATCGGAAAGCCGCAGGGCCGCGGGGGCCAGGCTCCCCAGGGAGGCGTTGGGGTAGGGGTCCCGGAGGGATGAGAGGGAGGCGCTTTGGCTGAAAGGCTTTGGAGCATCCCTGGTAGGGAAGCCAGCGTGGAGGCCGGGCTCGGGCGTGTCGGGCGCCGCGAAGGAGCCCTCCGCCTCGCTGACCTCGCCAGCCGGGCCCCAGGGCGAGTCGTACCAGGAGGACTCAGAGCTGAGCGAGCTGCCCTTGCTGGAGCGCGGGCGCGCGGCGGCGGCCGGGGAGGCGCGCGGGCTGGGCGGGGAACCGGCCGAGTAGCGCAGCAGCTGCACCGGGCCGCCAGATGGGGATGTCCCCGGGGGTGCGGCGCCGCTGTGGAACTCTACCCGCATGCAGCCGTCCAGCTTGCCCAGCGTCTTGATGAGCACCCGGGGGCTCTTGCGGTCCTCGCCTGGCGGGGTGGACGCGATGCTCTCGTTCCCGCCGTAGCAGTTGAGAAGGTGCCCGTTGCGGCAGTCCCTCGAGGCCGAGTGGTTCTCCTCGGGCGGGTGTCCGACATAGTGGAAGCCGTTCTCGGGCGAGAAAGCGGCATCGGTGCCCTGGAAATCTGACCCTGTGGCACCTGTCCTATGCTTGGCGTAGGCACTGCCTTTGGAGGCTTTGCACGTGGGGCCCCCTGGTCGGGATGCGTAAGGCTGATTGCTCTTAAAGTGAGAAAGGCAGCTTCGGGCCAACGACCTGGACTTGTACCCTGCTCCGCTGCTTCCATGACCCCATCCGTGCAATGACTTGTCATCCTTGGCATGAAGGCCACGGATTTTCAGGGAGCAAGGCTTTTGTTTAGCACCAGTAATAGTATTGCTATGATTTTTAGGTCCTTGTAGGGTGTACTGACTCTCGGAGTTTCCCATCGTCACCTGAATTAAGAACAGCAGTGTCAGTAAGAGTCACGACCTAAACTGCATTCTACTAGACAGAACTTTCCACAAGCTATGTTCAGGAGACAGAGGAACCAAGCAACCTCTTTCTGGGCCTGACACAACTCAGAGACGTAGGGACAAGCGTGAATTGGTCCTCCTCCTGCATTGCAGGTCATCAGCCAAGTAGATAGCACTGCACACTCCTGTGCGAGTGAATTTAAGCACATTATCTGTTGTCTGATGTTAATTCAGGAACTGAGCAGGCATAGCAATCAGCTTAAGACAGAGACCTCCTATAGGCTGGGTGTTGGGAGGTTTTGAATAAATGATACTAAAGAGCAAAATGAGAAGATCCCTTTACTCTGTCACTGAAATACACTGATTTTTCAGTGACCACAGAGACACCTTTCCTTTATACATAAACGACTGAAAGAGCTCATATTGCATCCCCATATAAGTGGTTACTGCGGAAAAATGACCACATTTGCAGTATGACTCCGGGTACCGCACTATGTTGGAGCTTTCATATATCACACAGAACAGCACACCTCAAAGGATAAAGACTAAGTTCTCAAAAACTAGGCTGAGATGAAAAACAGGGGGAGGAAAATGAAAGCTCTCCTTTGGGACAGAAAAACATTTTAATGAAACTAATCTCTTGTGCTTTTCTAAAGACTTTAAGGGTCCTCACTTTAGAACCTGATAAAAGAGAAAAGTCTGAAGCTGACTTGTCAGAATGTGAGCATCCTAGAAGAAATTTTTTTTAATTTTTAATTAAAAAAAAGAATGTGAGCATCAAAAAAAAAAAAAAAACTTAGATTCTTTCAATTTCCTTTAAAACTCCAATTTTTTAAAAGAGTCTGTTAGTTAAGCCAAATTCCAGGGGAAGATCCAAACCACCCCACTCCCTCAGTTTTGGGGTTTTTTTTATTCTAACCAGTGTATCACTGTTTGAGGCAAGTCAGAAATGATGCTTCCAGTTACATTTCTAATATATTAGGTTAGGTTTAGTCACTCACTTGTGTCTGATTCTTGCAACCCCATGGACTATAGCCTGCCAGCCTCCTCTGTCCATGGGATTCTCCAGGCAAGATTACTGGAGTAGGTTACCCACTTCTAATAATATGAAGCTGGTTTTTTAATTTCCATTCTTTCATATGTAAGAATGTACAGCCACAAAAGTCAAAAGGGCTGACATTTCTTTGGAGACAATGATCAAACTCGGTTTAAAACACAAATAAGGGGAACAAATAGTTAAACCTTTACTAACACAGCCACGGCACTGGACACAAACCACAGCTCCCACGGGCCGGACTCACCTGCAGTCTAGTTTGTGTACTGAGGGAGATTAATGGTCAGTCGACTTGACAGGGTCCCAGGAGCAAGGCAGTGTGGTTAGGAAGTCCGGACAGTGGATCCATGAAATGATCCTGAAAAAAACAAACAGGAGAAAACTCTGTCAGGCCTTTTACACCCGGTCCCCCCAAAAGTCAAAAGGAAGGCCTAACATAAATTACNCCCTGGGAGGGGCCCTGCGTGTCCATGTTCAGCCCATCCGAACGGCTGTCAAAGTAGTCACTGCCCTCCTTGGACCTCGGCTCCTGTGAGCAACGCAGATGACCACCCATCAGAAGTTACGTATAGCCATAGCACCTCTTCCCCAACAAGGCGTGCATGTAATAGTGTGGCTTGCTAATAGAAATGCTGCAAAGCAAGAGTCTTTTTTTTTTTTTTAATGCAGCAAGTCTGCAAACCAGGAAGAATCATAGAGACAGTACTGCCCGAACCAGTGTATAGGGAGGGGAGTCAATGCTTAAAAAGTGTAAACCAACCATCCCTGAGCATCCTAAATCTAGGGCTAAATCCAGGTGGCACTAGTGGTAAAGAACCTGCCAGGAAACGTAAGAAACGCAGGCTTGATTCCTGGATTGGGAAGATCCCTCGGAGGAGGAAATGGCAACCCACTCTAATATTCTCACCTGGAGAATCCCTTAGAGGAGCCTGGTGGGCTACAGTCCATAGAGTGGCAAAGAGTTGGTCACAACTGAAGTAACATGCACACATCCTAAATCTAACTTACACTTGGCATCAAAAAATGAGAGTGAGCTTAGGAGGACTTCCCTGGTGGGCCAATGGTTAAGAATCTCCCTTCCAATGCAAGGGATGCAGGTTCAATCCCTGGCCAGGGAACTAAGATCCCATACGTGCATGCTAAGTTATCTCAGTCGTGTCCAACTCTTTGCGACCCCATGGACCATAGTCCGCCAGGCTCCTCTGTCCACGGGATTCCCTAGACAAGAACACTGGAGTGGGTTGCCATGCTCTCCTCCAAGGGATCTTCCTGACCCAGGAATCAAATCTGCTTTTCTTATGTGTCCTGCATTGGCAGTGGGTTCTTTACCACTAGCACCACCTGGGAAGCCCACATGTCAAGAGGCAACTAAGCCCACGAGCCACAACGAGAGATTTCACGTGCCTCTGCTGAAGAGGAGCCCACCATGAAAGATCCTGCATGTAAACAAGATCCTGAGTGCAGCAACTAAGACCCGATGTAGCCAAAAATAAATAAACAAATCTTTTTTAAAAATAAAAGAAAGTAAGCTTGATTTATGACTTAAAAGACTCTGACATTTCAAATTTACAGCTTAGGTTAAGGTAATTCTGCAGAGACTCTAACACACTCTATCTCAGAGGCTAGTGAATTTTCAATTAGATTTCCTTCTCCATTAAAATAAAGAGGAGGGAAAATGGGGTCAAGGACCATTGACCAAAGACCTTATGGTGAATATTCCCCTGTTTGGAGGGGTTTTCTTTCCAGAAATTTCATCCAGAAATCAAGTAGCAATTACCTGCTATCTTTTTTTTAGGAAAATCATCAATTAGACAAGTGCTCCTAAATGCCCAAGAGCTACAAACAACTAAGCCCGAAACATAGCTATTACTAATGAAAATATTATCTTCCACTGTGTTTATACGATATCCCATAGTCAGATTTATTTATACCCTGATGCTTATGCAAGAACAGAGCAAATAAGCCAGCTATGGTGAGTCACTTGGACAGGAAACTTTCAAAATAGTTTAAGGGTTGTTTCTCCCCACCCTCCTCAATTGTCACTGTGTTGCTCTTCAAACGTTCCTAGGAGATGAAGGAATATTTCTCATTTATCTCATATTGACATTATTTCAGCTATGAATAGGACTCTCTGACTCATAGCCCCAGGACACTGGGATTGCTTCTGATAGCCAGCAAGAGTTGTGATGGGGTGTTTCAAACCCAGCAGAGAGCCTGCCAGAGAAAAGCATCAAGTGTCAAACCGAAGTGTAACTTGTCAGCCCTCCTGACACTGGTTCTCATAAAAGGTAGACTTAAGTCATAGTGCTAACTTTTAAATGTTCAACCAGAGCAAAAGACAAATTTTCCTCCTTGAAAAATGTATAAAAGATCACATATTTTAGCATTTGTAACGGACTCATATACACAGATATGAATTTCCCTGGTCTGTAACAAATGTGTAAAGCTTTCTATCTAGAATCCTAATAGCTAGTGGCTCATTTTCAGGTTAAGAGGAAGGAAGCAAGGAATATAGGAGGAAGGCAGGCCCCTGAATAGTCTCAGCTGGATTTCCTGATCACTGTGCTGTGTGTGACGCTAAGGTGCTATGTTAGCCATGTACATAAAGAAGTCTAATTTTCATTTCTATCTGCATCAGATAATCACAAATGACAGGTAACATAACTTGATGACACTATAGCGTTACAGCAGAGTGAAGAGGAACTAGCTCAAGAGATGTCACTAAATTTCTTGGGAGCTAAAAGAAAACTCTTATCGTCATTCCTCACTTTATGGGAAAAAGCACCAAATTCACCGTGTCATTCTTCACATGCCACTGTCTTTCTTTTCATAGTAATGGCCACTGGTCCTCTGCAGAAATTCCCTGGGACTGTGGGACCCTCACGGGGCAGTGAGAGTCTGAAATGAAGAGGGTCAGAAAGCCGGAGCCTCTGTCCTTAAAGAGTTTCTCTTTAAGAAACTCTGCAGTGGTCAGGGTTCACCCCTAGGGTCCCTGGCAAGACCATTCCCTGCTCCCAACGCCCCTCCCTTGGAGTTTAGCCTGGTCCCGTGACCCGCTTTGACCAATAAACGCGAACAGATGTGAAAGGCGTGGCTTCTGAGTGGGCGCTTCAGAAACCATCAGTAGCTTTCTGCTCCCTCTGTCCCAGGAGGCTTGGGGTGTCCCGGAAGGAAACTGCTCCATGGACCTGGGGGCCCAGAAGGGATCAATGCAGACCAGAGTCGCAGCTTGAGAAAGACATAGGCTGATTTGTGCTCAACCTCGGAGAACTGAGGGCTTTTTGTTGCCTCAGTGTAACCTGGCCCACCTGACTCACAGGATGGAAAGTTTACCAAGGACCCGTCTCAGAACAGCTGCATCACTACAAATCGTTAACCAGCTTCAAACACACACTCCCCTCCTGCACACCCATCCCCCCACCTTCTATGCTTGAATATCCTTTTTCGGCTACTAAGTATCTTCACTCATGAATTTGCTTTCAGGCTGTTAACTCCCCAGAGTGGTTGAAAACCCTCTAAAGAAAAGATCGCTCTTTTCACATCACTTGTTTTTATAAGTCAAAACAAGCATGTCTACCCATCATGAGACCTTCTGAGTCTTAACTGTACTAGCATATAGAAGGCTGTGTAAGAGAATAAGCCTTTGGTACCTTAACTATGGTACACTGTCACAAACTTTGCTGCTCCTATGCACTGAGACTGCATTTTTAAAGACCCAAACTTTGTCTTCACCTTCAATTGTAAAAGAAAAACAAAGGCAGGAGTTCCCCAGTGACCCAGGTTCAATCCCTGATCAGAGAACTGAGATCCCACAAGCTACACCATATGGCCAAAACAAAACCCAACCAGAAAATTTAAAAAGAGTAAGAAGAAAAACAAAGCCAAGGCCAGTGGAAATGGCACACCTACCAACATTTTGTCCACCTTTATAAATTATCAAAATCTGACACAAGCAAAATGCAAAAGCTGCCTTCGTAGGCCACTTTTTAAAAATCCAAGATAATTTGTTATCTTAATGTTCAATAACCCTCACGAAATTACTAGTGGTTACCAAGGAGTACCTTGGCCATGCAGCCAAGTGGAAAAGACACACATCTGAGCTTTAGCAGAAACAGCTTTGGCCCTAGTTCTCCACCAACTACCCATAAATCGTCAAACTCCTTTAACATGAGTTTCTTCATTTTAAAATGAGAGGGTGTGTGTGCATGCTGAATCGATTCTTTGCAACCCTGTGGGCTGTAGCCCACCAGGCTCCTCTATCCAAGGATACTGGAGTGGGTTGCCATTCCTCCTCCAGGGGATCTTCCTGACCCAGGAATCAAACCTGCATCTCCTATATTGGCAGGCAGATTCTTTACCACTAGCGCCACCTGGGAAGCCCAAATGAGGGGAAGTCCTTTCAGATTCAGGAAGTCCTTTGATTTTGTAACCATTCTTAATTCCATAGACTCACAAATCATCCAGTTAAGTCTTGGATGATCCAGATGTGAAGGAGGTTCGCTTCCCAGGGGTGGCTGGGCAGCAAGGGTCTGCATAGGATGGAATGTGGTCAGTCCACAGTGGCAAAGGGTCTGCTTTAGAAATGAATGGGAACTGACCAGGTATAAGCCAGGCCACACAGAACAGAACAGAACCATGCTGTATGCAAATGAGAGATGTGGAGGAACAGGCTCAGGGGTCCCAGGAGATGAGTGCTGAACACAAATCGACAACACAACATTTGCAACAAGAAGAGGAGACAGTTGTCTGCGTGGGACTACAGGTCCCCAGAAGGTAGGAGCTATCTTTCCCTTTATGTTTGATTGCTGTCAGTTGTCAAGCTTGCTTGACAGCTGAGAGAAAGGTCAAAGAAATCTTTACTACCAAATGGTTGGACCTGAACAAGTAATGAGTCAGGAGGAAGCAAATTATTGCATTCAGCGATATGAAGGGTTCTGATCATCTACTCTTAGTCTCTTCCTGAGAGGAGGAAGAAAGGGGCAAAGTAAAATACCGGGGCAGGGGGCTTGGACTTTGTTCCTAGGAAGGAAGTAACTAATGGTAACTTTTGTAGATCTGAAACAATCTGCTCAGGGAAGCTGTACTGTTTTCTACCCCTTAAACTCTGTAAAATTTTATAATTATGTCTCTATCTCAGATGGTCAAAATGCAACTCTACTAAAGACAAATTCCTAAAGTCACTTAAATTTCCTTCAACAAATTCCTAAAGTCACTTAAATTTCCTNCAGCTGAGAGAAAGGTCAAAGAAATCTTTACTACCAAATGGTTGGACCTGAACAAGTAATGAGTCAGGAGGAAGCAAATTATTGCATTCAGCGATATGAAGGGTTCTGATCATCTACTCTTAGTCTCTTCCTGAGAGGAGGAAGAAAGGGGCAAAGTAAAATACCGGGGCAGGGGGCTTGGACTTTGTTCCTAGGAAGGAAGTAACTAATGGTAACTTTTGTAGATCTGAAACAATCTGCTCAGGGAAGCTGTACTGTTTTCTACCCCTTAAACTCTGTAAAATTTTATAATTATGTCTCTATCTCAGATGGTCAAAATGCAACTCTACTAAAGACAAATTCCTAAAGTCACTTAAATTTCCTTCAACAAATCCCTAAAGTCACTTAAATTTCCTTCAACAATATGACTTAAGGTGAGTTAAAAATATATATATATATACTTTCTCCCTTCTATAAATAATTAAAAGCAAAAACCCAAAAACAAACAAAAGAGCAATTAAAAACCTAGCAATTGCCTCTCATTACCAAAGAGGACAAACTACTACTTTCCTTGCTGGCACTGAAGTCATTTTTTCCCCCATTCAAACTTTATATGCCCATTAAAAGTATTACTGTCACCATCACGATTCTTGTTTTATCAACATCATATTTTTGTGACTCCATGTGCTCAGGTCAAGATGTTTTCAACACTGTTAGCTGTCCCCATGAGAAGGTGGTGAGATTATACACATTTTNGGCATCACGGACTTGATGGATTTGAGTCTGAGTGAACTCCGGGAGATGGTGATGGACAGGGAGGCCTGGTGTGCTGCGATTCATGGGGTCGCAAAGAGTCGGACACGACTGAGCGACTGAACTGAACTGACTGGTGTTGAGGTTGAGAAACGCTGCCTTAAAATTGTATTGCCTGTTTCATTAAAACCACTGAAACTGAAGAACAAATATGCCTAAACATCTAAAACCACAGCGCTGAAACTAAGGGCCTACCCTGAACAGACTGTCAATATGGCCCAAACTTGCTTCTGCCCGCTTCGGTCCATGAGCTGCACTCCAAACGCACGGGTAACAGGACCTGAAGGAACTCGTTTCTAATCTTAAGAAAACCTGAACCCAATCTGTATAAAGACGCAGGCGAAAGGAATATCTGATCTCCATAGGAATAGTGCTTGGGGAGAGTAATCTTTAAAAAGTGGGCAGAATGCGGACTGCTCCTAAGGCCTCAAAAGCTAAGCATCCATTGTGGAGTCCCACTGGGTCTATTTCAATTCTACGGGACTCCTTCCAAATGCATATTAATAGATGAAAAGACAAACCAATCTGCAGCAAAGGATGCCTGGAATAGGACCTCAGAAGACAAGCATGGCTGATATTCAGTAGAGGAAAAGCAATAAATTCCACAGAGACAACAGCCCAGCTTTTTGCACAGTTCATCACCTTAGTAAGCCAATTTATCACAAGCAGTGTCTCAGCGCTCACACCTGTTTTTATAAAAAAAAGAAAAAAATTAACATCTGCAGCATTGCTAACAGAAGCGTTTGTCCAAGGGTTCATGACCCATTGTTGGGCCACAACATTTATGCCATGATTTGATACCAGTAGTTGTAAATGAATAGAATGGAAATGGAGCAGGGAATATGAAAAAAACCAGAGAGAGAGGATTACATCCCAATAAGGGTAAAAATTGTCCTATGACACTAAATTTTTTTGCATGCTTCTGTTTGCCTATACACTGGGTTGTGAATTAAATTTACATCTCCTTGAGTAATAGTCAAAAAAAAAGAGCTCAAAAACAATGATTCATAAAACTGCCAACTGGTAATTTCATCAGAATGACACATTCATTCTAATAAGATCCAATAGCAACCCAGGTCTAGAGAGTCTCGAAGCATCCAAAAAATCATCACCCAAGGAAACACTTCAGCCTGAGAGAAGAAGATCAAAAGAGAAAAGGACTCTCCATCAGGGATGTGCCATACGGGAGGCCTTCACCTTTCTCCAGGCTACAGATTATGACAGACCTTCACTGGACATTCAAATCTTTCCTGTGAAAGTTAAAAATGACCCCATTAATAAAGTCAGATGAAGAACTGGGTCTAGAGGATGTGTGGGATTCTGCTGGATGGAGAGAGAGAAGGACGATCCAAGGAATAGGAAAGGGCACATCCAAAGACACGGGCACTCCAGGGCCACCTACTGAATCCGCAAGCGAGCGAATCAACAAGTGGACTGAGAGGACAAAGTCCCCAGCTTGTTCAGGAAAGGCGACAGGGCAGCAAGGCCTGGGCACAAGTGTCAGGGACAATGTTGAGAGAGATGAGGAGCAAGAGGCAAGAGGAGGAGGTGGGATGAGAGTCAGGGGGCTGGGAGAAATCTTGTTGGGCACTGCCCATCACCTTCACCTTCATGCCCTCCCCACTCCATCCCCAGAGGCATCCCATGTGAGCCATCTCCTAGGGACACTTTGGGACACCACCTCAGACAGTGTCCTCAGCGAGCAATAGCTCAAAGATTCGTGTGGGAGGCAGAGTTGGCAAAATAAGAAAATGTTCTTAGTGCTGATGGAAACTTAGGGAACTGACGTAAAAGAAGGGTTCCACTCACCAGTTCAGCGTGAATTTTTGCACACACCTAGACATTCCCCCATGGCCCCCATGTACTGGGCACTGGAGAGAAATAACAGCAACTTATGATCTGAACCCTTCCCCAGAAGCCTTATTAGCTTGTGTAGGAAGGGGATGCAAAAATTAACATGAAAACATTTGTAGAATCAATAAGCAAGTTCCCAATAACGTTAACGGCATTGAGTTTCCGAGAGATGTGGTGAGCCCAACAGTCCCACAAATATTACTGGTATGTTTCTGGAATGTCAGTGAATTGAGAGGCCCAGCTACATCTGAGCCGTCACAGAAACCGAAAATATTTCAGGGTTGGTTTTTTTTTTAATCACCTTTTCCATAAAAATTTACAGAACTAATATAGCCTAAAATAATATAGTCTACATATTATATAGACTATAATAATATAGTCTAAATAATCCAGCTAAAGATAAACCTTTTTTCTTATTTTTCTTTCAGAAATTATCAAAGTGCATCTCACACATTTCCATCCATGCTCTTTCTAGCACGGTAGCATGGGTATTTCTCTTTTTCTTTTTTAGTACCAAATGTTGAATTCCACTCTGCGTTTGTCTCCCAAGTGTACAAGTCTCATCCGAAAAATTAGCCAGCAGCCTGATCTCTGCTGACCTAGTACTGCTTTGGTGACAGCTGGAAACGAAGATACTCAAGACTCAAAATGATTAACACGACTTTTCAATAACCCTCTCTTGGAATTCTAATGAATATGGGATTCAAAGTGGTTTGCATGACTTTTAAATAACCTCTCTGTTTTAAACTGTAAGGAACACAAGCCATTCTACAACGAGCGAGTTCAGACATGGGCAGGCACCTCCCAAGATTCACACCAAGAGAAAACAGAAGAGCAGGCATCAGAACTCCAGGCTGCAAACACACAGCCTCTCACTGACGCTGAGACGTGTCTGTGCGGCACGCGCTTCCGTAAATCAGAAGCAGGCATCGCGCGCCTGAACCTCACTCGTGTTCTATGACCAAAATACACCTTGGTGATTGTACCAGGTTATTCTTGGCAAAGTATTTCTTCATTATATTACTGTTCCATTTAAGTTAAAAAAAAAATGAACAGGCTTAAGCCACACGGTTTTCCCCTCATTTAAACAGGGGCTTTTCTCACCCTCATAAATGTGTAACTATTTTACTCCCATCCGGCTTGCAGCCTGATGGAAGCATTCATTTCTGTTAAGTCTGTATCTGAAAGCCACAATATAAGTTGTTCTTGGGCCTGAAGGTAAAATTAAACCAAGCACTGCTGAACTTTTCCATAAAACATGTATTATTCAAAACAAACCTGATAAGATTTTAGCTAGTAACATTCCACAAACTTTCAGGGGAGGGAAAAAAGGACTAGTATCAGCACTGGGAGCTTACCTTTTATAATTTACAGGAATTGAGAATGCTTGCAACCTCAAGGAGATGGGCATGCAGACAGAAGGGGAGAGCGTAATATGTCCTGAGCTGCTGTGTGTCAGGGCTCCGCAGGGCACAAGAGCCCCAATAGCTGACATAACCGTCCTTAATTTACAGGAAAGGGAGTGTTAGCCTCCATGGATTAAATACTTTGACCAAGATCCCTAAGGAGCAACGGTAAGATTCCAAAGGTAGGAAATTCTGGATTTCTTTCACTTTTGTTGCTTCCCTGCTGGCTCAGATGGTGAAGAATCCGCCTGCAATGCGGGAGACCTGGGTTCAGTCCCTGGGTAGAGAAGATCCCCTAGAGGAGGGCATGGCAACCCACTCTAGTATTCTTGCCTGGAGAATTCCATGGACAGAGAAGCCTGGTGGGCTACAGTCCATGGGGTCACATAAATGTATTTCTACCAATATAATTTTAAATTTTCCTGTACTTTTGAAATCTGAAAATATCCTATATCTTTTAATATTTTCTTATTATTGATTTAGCTGTGCCGGCTCTTAGTTGCAACCTGTAGGATCAAACCTGGGCCCCCTGCCTTGGGGGCATGGAGTCTTAACCACTGGACCACGAGGGAAGTCCCTCCATATCTTTTTTTAAAACATCCAACTTAACTTTCAGGCTCCTCTTATAAGAGGAATGGTTGTGCCTCATGTCCCTTTCATAAATACCTTTCCCTATGGAGAAGGAAATGGCAACCCACTCCAGTATTCTCGCCTCGAGAATCCCAGGGACAGAGGAGCCTGGTGGGCGGCCATCTATGGGGTCACACAGAGTCGGACACGACTGAAGTGACTTAGCACGCTTGCATGGGTACCCTTTCTCCAGGCGGCAGAGGCTTCTGCAGTTGGGGATCGGGACATGAGAATGAAATGAACTGAAATGTTAACTAAGGAGCTGGAAGGTTCAAATGTACTTATTCTATGCTACTGCCTACTGAGAACACTTCACAAATCAGAGTTTTGTTTTCTTGACAGTGTAAGCTGCATGGTCATTATTCTAAATATCAATTATAAACTTAGAATATACGTCCTGAAGGCTGTGAGGGTGGGACATGACAACCAAGACAATGGGTGGTGGGGTTGGGGGAGCAGTGAGCAGAATAGTCAAGGGGGAATCTTCCTGAAGTTTCCACTTCATCCAATGCTAAGTACTCTAAACCTTGCTGCCATAATAAAGAAACATAGACCATGAACTAAAATATCAAATTTACATTCTGAGATAAAATATAGGGGCTCTGTGGTATTTAGCATACTTAGGTGCTTTAGTTACATCATCAGGTATCTTAAGTGGGATACATTTCCACTAAATAATGTGATCAATGTTTCCTGAGCACCTAGTCTGTGCTAGAACTGTTCTACGCCCTGGAATATAGTAATAAATACACCTCCTCCCCCCAAAAAAATCCCTTTTATGGAGCTTATATTATAGTGGGGAGACTCAACAATAAACCATGACAATAAATAGATTATAAGGAAAGTGCGTGCTCATACACTCAGTCATGTCCAACTCTTTGTGGCCCCATGGACTCTAGCTCGCCAGGTTCCTCTATCCATGGGATTCTCCAGGCAAGAACACTGGAGTGGGCTGTCATTTCCTCCTTCAGGGCAAAAAAATAAAGGGTGATGGGGGAACCAAGTAACGTGGCTGGAGGGGAGCTACAGATTCAGAAAGGGGAGCAGAAAACACCTCGTGGCTGTGACATTAAGCGAGGACTGGTATGAGGGGGAGACTGTGCAGATTCTGGAGAAAGAAAGAACACTAGGACAGAAGTTCAGTTCAGCCGCTCAGTCGTGTCCGACTCTTCGCGACCCCATGAACCGCAGCACGCCAGGCCTCCCTGTCCATCACCAACTCCTGGAGTCCACCCAAACCCATGTCCATTGAGTCAGTGAGGCCATCCAACCATCTCATCCTCTGTCATCCCCTTCTCCTCCTGCCCTCAATCTTTCCCAGCATCAGGGTCTTTTCAAATGAGTCAGCTCTCCGCATGAGGTGGCCATAGTACTGGAGTTTCAGCTTCAACATCAGTCCCTCCAATGAACACCCAGGAGTGATCTCCTTTAGAATGGACTGGTTGGATCTCCTTGCAGTCCAAGGGACTCTCAAGAGTCTTCTCCAACACCGCAGTTCAAAAGCATAAATTCTTCAGCACTTCAGCGCTCAGCTTTCTTTATAGCCCAACTCTCACATCCATACATGACTACTGGAAAAACCATAGCCTTGACTAGATGGACCTTTGTTGGTAAAGTAATGTCTCTGCTTTTGAATATGCTGTCTAGGTTGGTCCTAACTGTCCTTCCAAGGAGCAAGTGTCTTTTAATTTCATGGCTGCAGTCACCATCTGCAGTGATTTTGTGGAAACAGAAGACAGGTGCAAATGCCCAGAGTGGAGGACACGCAGCAGGCCAGCACGGCTGGAGCAGGAGGGGTCAGATAGGGGTCAAGGAGCCACAGGGTCCAGCCCTAAGGGACACTGTAAGGACTCTGGCTTCCACATTGAGATGGAAAGTCTCTAATAGAGGGCTGTGATTAGAGGTGCCTCCTCACGGGATATATTTCAAGAGGCTGATCTGGACTACGGGCAGCAAAGGGGAAGCCAGGGCCTGTAGGGCTGGGAGAGTCTTTCTGGTGAGAGGTGATGAGGGTCAGACTCTGGTGGGGAGTCTAGAGACAGGTGAAAGGAGAGCCAATGGGAGCCAGGTGGATGGGAGTAAGCAGTATGGTCAAAAACGACACCACGATCTGATCTTCAGTCTAAGCTCCCGAGAGAATGGGGAAGACAGTCCCTCCCTCCCTTGGAAGGGAGATGAGGAGGTAGGTTCTGCATGTCTCGAGTGGGAGATGCCCACTGGATGTTCAAGTGCCAACGCTGAGTGGGCACTGGGCTTTAGGAGACCAGAGTTCTAGGAAGAGATGGGCCTGGGTGCAAACCTGCTCTCACCCACATGAGGATGCCTGATAAACACAGTGCATGAACTTCCCGAGAGAATAAGTAAACCAAGGGAAGAGAAGACGCCAAGGAGGCCCAGAACCAAAAGGCCAGGAACTCGGGAGCAATGGGGGGAGCAGTCAGTGAATCCAATTAAGAGGAAACCAAGGAGAAGGTGGGACAAATTGAGAGAGAAGCATGGAAACACACACATTACCATGTGTAAGAGAGACAGCCAGTGGGAATTTGCTGCACGNAATCGGGAGCAACGGGGTGAGCAGTCAGTGAATCCAATTAAGAAGAAACCAAGGAGAAGGTGGGACAAATTGAGAGAGAAGCATGGAAACACACACATTACCATGGGTAAGAGAGACAGCCAGTGGGAATTTGCTGCACGACTCAGGGAACTCAAACCAGGGCTCTGGGACAACCTAGAGGGATGGGAGATGGGAGGGAGGTTCCAGAGGGAGGGGACATATACATGCCAGTGGCTGATCATGTTGATACGTGGCAGAAATCAGCACAATACTGTAAAGCAATTGTTCACCGATAAAAAAAAATTTTTTTTAAGGAAACCAAGAAAATATGTTGCCCACTAAGCCCCATTGAAAAAAGACTTTTCAGGGAGGAGAATTAGATGGTTCACGNACTCGGGAGCAATGGGGGGAGCAGTCAGTGAATCCAATTAAGAGGAAACCAAGGAGAAGGTGGGACAAATTGAGAGAGAAGCATGGAAACACACACATTACCATGTGTAAGAGAGACAGCCAGTGGGAATTTGCTGCACGACTCAGGGAACTCAAACCAGGGCTCTGGGACAACCTAGAGGGATAGGAGATGGGAGGGAGGTTCCAGAGGGAGGGGACATATACATGCCAGTGGCTGATCATGTTGATACGTGGCAGAAATCAGCACAATACTGTAAAGCAATTGTTCACCGATAAAAAAAAATTTTTTTTAAGGAAACCAAGAAAATATGTTGCCCACTAAGCCCCATTGAAAAAAGACTTTTCAGGGAGGAGAATTAGATGGTTCACGTTATAAGGACTGAGAACAGAGCCCTTCTGAAGTTAGCAACATGGAGGCTTTCAGGGAACCTGACCTGAGCAGGTCCAGATGGAGCAAGCTGGGTTGACATGAGTCTGAAGATGAGGTCCGTGAAGTTGAAGATGGTGAATAGAGACAACTTGGCCAGGAGTTCTACCATGAAGAGCAGAGCATCCCGTAGTTGCTAGGAATCCAAAAGAGCATGGGTGGGTGGGTAGGTGAGTGGGTGTGTGTCTGCCTGTCTTCAGGAGAAATCCCAGCACGTGAATGGGGGTGACTGCAGAGAATCAGCTGTGGCAGGAGAGAGGGGAGACCTGCGCAGTCCTTCATCAGCCAAAGGGGAAGGAGGCTTCCTCCCAGCACTGCTCAGGCACCAGAAGGGGAACGGATCCTGGAGCCATGACCCTCCACTATTAGAGAGACTTCAGGAAAGCATCTGAGAACCACTGATAATACACACGTGAGATAAGGCACCAGGACAAAAGGGCATCAACTCTAGTAAGGAACTCTGACGATTTATCATGAAGTTTTTGCCAGGTTGCAGTTACTTCTGAGTTTGGGGGTTTCCTGTTTTGTACTTAACTTTTGATCCATTTGTGACCATCCTATCAACTGTCAACAGAGTATATATGCAGGTACACGTATGTGACAGGGTGTGTGTGTTCTGTGAACGTGTGTCTGCTTCCATGGAGTTCTTCACTCCCTATGACCCCTTGATACCACGGGTTTTCCTGGCTTATGACTGTCTGTGAACAATGCTTCTTTTCACTTGTCACTCCACCTTCCCCAAGTGGCCACAGACGACTTGGAAACAAGTCTATCCACTCAGTTTCTCTCCAGTGTCTCAAATGATATGGATTTTTAGCTTTTGTCCTTCCCAGCCCCTACACTTCACATATCTCTTGAGCTCTTTACATCTCAGCAATCCTACTCTAACAATTCTGCAATGAGAAATGTGTCACAGTCAAGTACAAAAACAGGATGGGGACCATTATCACGTTCCAGTGTTGTCCTAAAGATACCCAGGATTTCTAAACCTATCTTTAAGGTTTGGGAACGCCCTGGACCGACTTCTTCCTGACACTATCTGTAGCACTTACCACATCCCTTTCCTAGAATGAAATGATAACCTAGTCTATCACTTCACACATAAAGTTTATTTTTCCGAAACGGCCTTACATTACCTTGGCACCAAAGCAAGAGTCCATCTGCTGTCTTCTCTCCCTTCCAGAGCCTCTCTTGTTGGGCCCAGAACTAAGGAAAACGGCAGTCTCATACCAGAATGGGATCATGGAAAAAAAACATCTTAATCTAAGGCCAAAACAGGAACAGACTGACAGGTGAAGTCTAGCCAAAGCTGCCTTATCAAACAGGTTAATACATGGGCAGCAGAAACTCTCTGGCAATAGTTAATGGGAGTGAGGACCACTGACTGCGTGTATGGCTCTGAACTTTATTAGGATCCAAGGAAAACAAGTCTTTGTCTTGTCTCTGACTATAGCTTTAAGCATGTCTGGTGTGTTAAGTAGGTAAATAAGTATGGAAGTCAAAGAGAGACAGGAAGGAAGTGAAGGCAGAAAACAGATGGCTATGTGTATGTGCACATATGTGTATGTGTACATATGTGTGTGTACACATGTCTCTATCAATTTATAAAGACATCAGGTGAGCTATGGATGTGTACCTGCTGCATGCTCAGTCACGTCTCACTCTTTGCAACTCCGTGGACTGTAGGCCACCAGGTTCCTCTGTCCATGGGGTTTTTCAGGCAAGAATACTGGATCGGATTGCCATTTCCTCCTCCAGGGGATTTTCCCAAGCCAGGAATTGAATCATTGTCTCTTGCACCTCCTGCTTTGGCAGGTGGATTCTCTACCACTGCACCACTAGGATGAGCCAAAGTGTTCCCAATTAAATAAGCAGGCAGTATAAAGAAAGATCAACAAGACAACTGGTATTGCATCTCAGCTCAGCAACTAACCATCTCAGTAACTCTGGACAAGCCATTTCAGTTTTGTAGGTTTTCAGCTTTCCCATTTGAAAAACTGCCTAAGGTCCTTTTCAGTTCCACAATACGACAGACTATAAATAGCTAAGAATAGAGTCTGAGATATGGTCCTTGAGACACTGACATTAACACCTCCTAGCATTTGGGAATCCATCTAACATGGAACTGAATAATCAAAAGACACTCAGTACACCATCACTAAAATCCAAACTACTCTAAATACAATGTTTAGTGCCTTTTAAGAGTCAAAAATTCAGGTGTATCAATAGTCAAAAATTCAGATTTATCTACTTTATTTATTTTCCCTGCCTCTTATATTATTGCTCTTTCTTTGATTCCATACTTTAATCCTTTTTATGTCTTTCTAGTAAGGCCACTTTTACCTTGGCTGAGTGGGGTGCCATTGCCTTCTCTGTTATTTAAGGTACACAATTTCAAAGGACAAACACAAATTATCACTAAAAACTAAAAAATACAACCAGGATATCTCAGGTAGTACAGTGAATAAGAATCCACCAATGGGGGGGGACATGGACTTGATCCCCGGTCGGAAAGATCCTCTGGAGAAGGACATGGCAACCCACTCCAAGACGCCTGCCTGGAAAATCCCATGGACAGAGGAGCATGGTAGGCTGCAGTTCATGGGGTCACGAAGAGTCAGACATGACTGAGGGACTTCACACACTCACTCACCAGGAAGATTCCACATGTCACGAGCACCTAAGCCCGTGCACCACAGCTACTGAGCCTGAGCTCCGCAACAAAAGAAGTCACCAAAATGAGAAGCCCACGCACCACCGTGAAGAGCAGTCCCCGCTCGCCGCAACTAGATTACGCCTGCACACAGCAACAAGGACCCGGAGCAGCCAATAAGTAAAATTTTAAGGGCTTAATAGAAATTGTTTTCCAATTTAATGTGTCCAAAAATGTTCTGAATGTTCCGTCAAAAGAAAATGCTTTTTCTTTAATCTCACAGTTGAGCTAAGGAATCTCAGGTCAGATTTATTTTCCCTCCGTAAATTAATCTTATAAAGTGGGCTAAATAAACCTGGCAGCACAGACACAGAAAAGTGCCCCACCAGATATTTAAGGAGCGTGAGTTCCTCTCTGTATTGTTCCCACATCCATTCAATAGCTGTTGTAGGAAGAGGCTGTAGGGACCCTGCACCAACTTCAGATTTCTGGGAAAGGTCAACATGGCTCTTCTCACACACAATCTTGGACCACCAAGACAGGATCATCTATTCTACTTAGTGGTTAAGTGAAGGACCACTTCGGAAGGATAATCTCTTGGCGAGGAGCCCAGCCCTTATCTTGCACTTCCAAGCCTCCCAGACCAGGCCTGGGGTAAGAAGAAGGCTTTGTGAGTCACTCCCTCTGCACTCAAAGTACCAAAAGGAAGGTGTTATCTGCTTGCCTTCAAAACACCACGTCGGTATGGATTAGAGTCAGAAGGCCCTTCAACAGACTTCAGCTTCTGTCTGCAAGCTCTGGTGAAAATCAAGGGGCTGACAAGTGTTAATGTGACTACACAAGAAGGCAGCTGGGGCTTCCTCCTTCCCTGCTCTGAATGGTTGCTAGCCCTGTCAAAGCTTCACTTTCTACATGCAAAGGAAGTGTAATAAATAAAACCTTTATTATTACGTTTCTACCAACATCCCTATACCTAGCCGGACAACACTCACATTCCTCCAGCCTCAAAACACTTCTCTATAAAGGAAGACACCCACTGAAGAGGCCCACATGTTACCCACCCTGAAATAACTCATAGCCTCACTCTACTGAAAGTATAAAACTTGAGAATTCCTGAGTGTGATGGACAGAGGGCCATGGTGAAACGCTGAAAACGTGTTAGGGAAAACTCCAGTAGCTGTTCTGTAGCACACGGACTTTTCAGAAATCCTATAAATAACCTTCCAAGTTTACAGTGACTTCAATAAAGCTTCCTATTTCTGTCTCTCCACCTACCAATTTTCTGAGAATTACACGCTTGCCCAAATTAACATAAAGCTGCAAGAAGTACTCTACCGAATCCATCCCTCTAGCGCTGCTAATAAATTCAGGGCTCAGACAAACGCCCAATGAATGAGCCACCTCGGACGGATTATGACATGAATCAGTCTTCTACTTACAATAAGGTTCCCCTCCCAACACACACATACAGATTACAAACTTTCAGAAAGTTTGAGGAAAAGTTAAGGATAAACATGTATAAAGAGTGAACATCCAATTACAAGTTCGAAAAGAAATTCTTCAACGAAAGAGCTTACTCAGCTCCAAAGTAAGGCCTGATAAAATTATGTAATAACCAGGAAACTGTAAAATATCATCTCTCTGCACATTTTCATTTCTTTCCGGGCCCTCAAAGAAGCAACTGGTAAAGATAAGGTCATGGCCATTAATGCTTTAACATGATCAGACTGAGAAATGGTACTTCCTTGACGTAGCAGAAAAAAGAAATCCCTACAGCATATACCCATCCACTTTGGGAGAGTTCAGTAGTAAAACAGGACGGGGAAACTGCCATCAATCACCAATAGGAGAGTGAAAGCATCCTCACACTCCAGCTTGAAAGGAACTATTCCCTTGCGCCCACCAATGTGGGCCACCCAAGTACAAAATCTTATGAAACAAAAGTCAGCACCCAATGAAATAAAAAGGAGTATTTTGAGAAACGCTGATCTCTCACTGCATAAAATGAAGCCTCAACTGCAAAAGCGGGGAAATGAACATTTATAGCCTTACCTTTGCCAGAACTCTGGATGTAACCAGTGCTTCTCAGGCTCTTTTAATTAGGGTCTCTCTGCATCCACAGACTCCCTCTTCTTTCTGCCCATGGTAAGGCAAGAAGCAAAGTTCTAACACTTCAAATGCTCGGCCGTTAAGAGCTAAAAACAGATCCTGTGCAATGCTGGATATATTTTTGTCTGCTAGCTACACACCCTCATCATGTTCAATTTTTTCCATTGGTGGAAGAGTATGATGCAGGCTTAACCAGAAAGTGGTTTTCCATGGGCTGCCGGCAGCGATTAGCCAGAACAGCCTGCCATCAGGCCTGGAGCCGCCGGACTCGCCCATGACTGTGCTGCTGTGGGCTCCGCATTCCAGAATTACCACCAAAGTTCCATAGGAACGCGGCTCCCCAGTTTGCTGAATAAAGGTTTACTCACTCGAAGGGTGCCTCAGCTGCTTTTTTAAGCCCCTTGGCAGGAAGAATACACACCTACCATCCTGGTGTTTGAGCGGTAGTAAACATTCTGTCTCCAAAACCACAGCTGGAATGTCGGCCATAAAAACCCTGCCTCAAGAGCAGCCGTTCAAAATCATTTTGTGATTTGCAAAATAGAGGGTGTGCACTCTCTGCGCCTTGCTGGAGTTACTTCGTTTTCCAGAGAGCTGAAAACTACAGAGCCTTACACTAGAAGTCCCTGTTATTCCAAAAGGTGGCTATTTTCTCCAAAAAAAAAAAATGCATTTAACTGCCCTTAAAAAAAAAAAAGTGATAAACCAGAGGTTCACAGGTTTTGAAGTCTTGCTGTAACTTTTGAAAAAAGACCCCTCATTTCAAGAATCCCCAAAAGATAAGGTGAGGTGTTGGGGAGAGGGTACTGAATGAGAGAATAAGATTCCATCTCTGCAGTAAGATTTTCCATTTTAAGTTTTAGTTTTCGAAAGTATAGTGCATAGAAGAAAACAGTTTAAGCAGAGGTTTCCCAGTTATTCTGGACAAACACATGACAACAGTTGTTTTCAGAAAGCACTTCTCATAAAAAAGATGAATGAAAGACTTCACCAGTGACCCAGTGGCTAAGACTCTACCATTCCAAATAGGGGGACCCCCAGCTCGATCAATGATTGGGGAACCAGATCCTACAAGTTGCATATAAGATCCTACATGTCACAACTAAAGATCAAATATCCCGTGTGCCACAACTAAGACCCAGTACAGCCAACTAAATATTTTTTAAAAAGCAAAAAAAAATTTTTTAAAGACCTGTTTAAAAAATATATGAGTGGATCCATACATGCAATAGACAAGATTTTTAAATAATACTAAAGACAAGATTCTTCTTTAGACACACAAGCTTTTAATTCCTTATCTTGCATTTAAAAATGAGCATTTATGTACACATACATATATCAACACACTCAGGTACACAATCACACACGCAGACTGAATTTTGTTTCCATATAGTTTCCATGTAGTTCATATACGTTTGAAGATACACTTTCTAACCTTAGCTGACACATAAGAGCCATCACAAAACATCATTAGCCCAATATTTGTAAAAAGCCATCTAACCTCCACAAAAATCTGTGTTAGTGAACACAGAACCAAGGAATTTTTAGTGCTGGTAGAGAAAGAAGAATAAAAAACTCCCGTTCCCAAGCCCCCCATCAGAAACAAGGCTTCAAGTGACTTGCTTAAGGCCACACCACTGCAGAGCCAAGACCGGCCACCAAAGTAACCACAAGCCCTGGGACTGAAGGCAGAAGGTTGCCACGGAAGCCAAGTCATATAACAGAAAACATGGGAATTCCCAAAATGTTCATTTGACCTGTGTCTGTATTTAAAAAAAAAAAAAAAAGTCTAGGTAAATACAAAAGAAGAAAGGATGCAGTTTAAGTCACTGAGCTCCTATTCCTTTAGATCCAGCGCCATCATTTCTGTTACCCAAAAAAAAAAGTATCAGCCAACAGAAAACAAGCATATTTCTTCCAAACAACCCTGAGACAGAACAACTACTCCTTGACACAAAGGAGAAAAAGGGAATTATATCTGAATGAATATGTTTCTGAGGGTGGAAAACATATGAGAAGAACAATTAATTCCAAGGAAATATTTTTGTATCTCTATTATTCTTAAGACAATTCTGACCTTCTGATATACTGTATACACATAGATCACTCTAAGTCAGAACTGTTCCAAAGACTGACTTATCCTCCAACATTCCTCAGACACTTCCAATGGGTTTGCATCGTCTGATTCCATTTTTTATCACTGAGGTCACCCAAGTAACTTTAGTTCTATGAATTTATAGAGTCACTTGGGGTTTCAAGCTATGTTAGATTTTTCAAGTTCTTTAGAATTTGTCCAACTACAGCAAAATACTCTCAGTTTAGTTAGTACTTCATCCTAAAATTACAGAACCCAGCATTATTTCCACATCATAAAACCTAGACTTTATCTTTCTAATGCTTCATTCTGACATAATATTATAACAGGATATATGCATTAATAGTCATTAAAACTGAATTCCTTGGCAAAATTCTGAGCATTATGTAAATTACTAAAGAAATATTCTGTCCTCAAACACACAATGCAAAATGACACCCGTAAAAGCAAATATAGCAAAATTTTAACCATTACAGAGTAGAATTAAAGTTATGGGTCTATTCAGTTCAGTCACTCAGTCGTGTCTGACTCTTTGTGACCCCATGGACTGTAGCACTCCAGGCCTCCCTGTCCATCACCAACTCCTAGAGCTTGCTCAAACTCACGTCCATCGAATTTGTGATACCATCCAACCATCTCATCCTCTGTCGTCCCCTTCTCCTCCTGCCTTCAATCCTTCCCAGCATCAGGGTCTTTTCCAGTGAGGCAGTCTTTCGCATCAGGTGGCCAAAGTATTGGAGTTTCAGCTTCAGCAACAGTCCTTCCAATGAATATTCAGGACTGATTTCCTTTAAGATGGACTGGTTGGATCTCCTTGCAGTCCAAGGGACTCTCAAGAGTCTTCTCCAACACCACAGCTCAAAAGCATCAATTTTTCAGTGCTCAGCCTTCTTTATGGTCCAACTCTCACATCCATACATAACTACTGGAAAAACCATAGGTTTGACTAGATGGACCGTTGTCGGCAAAGTAACGTTTCTATGTTTCTGCTTTTTAATATGCTGTCTAGGTCTACTATTCACTATACAATTCTTTGAACTTTTCTGTATTTTCGCAGATATTCTTAATAAAAGGTTAGAAGGAAGTGACACAAATACACTCACAAAGTAGAAAAATGGTTGCCAGGATGGAGGAAGGAGAAATAGGAGAGGGTGGTAAAAGGGAACAAATTTTCAGCTAATAAGAAATGTTTAATAAACACAAAATGTAGTGGAAATATCTCAGATTTCACACGGGAAATGAGTTAGAAATTCATCTCTTAGTGACTTAGAAGCCTTCTAAAGACCCTGATGCTAGGAAAGATTGAAGGCAGGAGAAGAAGGAGACAACAGAGGATGAGATGGTTGGATGGCATCACTGACTCAGTGGACATAGGTCTGAGAAAGCTGCAGGAGTTGGCGATGGACAGGGAAGCCTGGCGTGCTGCAGTCCATGGGGTTGCAGAGTCAAACACGACTGAGCGACTGAACTGAACTGAAATCCCATTACCCTCACCATAAAATGGGGTGGATAATAATGTCTATCTAGAATAAAAATATAAAAAGATATAAGTAGTTAATCTAAAGTAGTTACAGAAAAACTGACATTAAGAATACAATTTTAAAAAGAGTATGTTGGGACAGGGGCAATCCAGGAGAGAGGGGATACATGAATACATATGATTGATTCACTTTGTTCTGTGACAGCAGTTAACACAACATTGTATCTACACTCCCAATAAATTAAAATAATAACAAAGAAAGAAAATCAGGAACAAAAAAAAAGGGGGAATATGAACTCTCAGAAATAACCTCTCTGCTTAAAAATCAAGACACTCAATTCCTACCATATTCTTCACTTCTGACATCAAACACACAATGATACAGAAAGAATATCCCATCAAGCATCATTTTTAATTAATAATCTATAGTCAATTCTAAGGGCGTCATCTGGTTAAAAAAAACAAAACACACCCACACCCACACACACCCACACCCACACACACACACCCACCCACACCCACACACAGCCTTCCCAGGAGATGCAGTTGATAAAGATCTGCCTGCCAATGCAGGAGCCTTAAGAGATGTGGGCTTGTGGCAACCCACTCCAGTATTCTTGACTGGAAAGTTGGATGGACAGAGGAGCCTGGTGGGCTACAGTCCTTAGGGTCCCAAAGAGTCAGACATGACTATGCACACATGTGTATATACACACACACACACATGTATAGTAGTAATAATAAAGACTAAAAACATAAATTACTTTTATCCAAACAGGATCCCAAAAGATAGAATATTGCTGCTGCTAAGTCACTTCAGTTGTGTCTGAATCTGTGCAACCCCACAGACGGCAGCCCACCAGGCTCCCCCGTCCCTGAGATTNTGAATATTCAGGACTGATTTCCTTTAAGATGGACTGGTTGGATCTCCTTGCAGTCCAAGGGACTCTCAAGAGTCTTCTCCAACACCACAGCTCAAAAGCATCAATTTTTCAGTGCTCAGCCTTCTTTATGGTCCAACTCTCACATCCATACATAACTACTGGAAAAACCATAGGTTTGACTAGATGGACCTTTGTCGGCAAAGTAACGTTTCTATGTTTCTGCTTTTTAATATGCTGTCTAAGTCTACTATTCACTATACAATTCTTTGAACTTTTCTGTATTTTTGCAGATATTCTTAATAAAAGGTTAGAAGGAAGTGACACAAATACACTCACAAAGTAGAAAAATGGTTGCCAGGATGGAGGAAGGAGAAATAGGAGAGGGTAGTAAAAGGGAACAAATTTTCAGCTAATAAGAAATGTTTAATAAACACAAAATGTAGTGGGAATATCTCAGATTTCACAGGGGAAATGAGTTAGAAATTCATCTCTTAGTGACTTAGAAGCCTTCTAAAGACCCTGATGCTAGGAAAGATTGAAGGCAGGAGAAGAAGGAGACAACAGAGGATGAGATGGTTGGATGGCATCACTGACTCAGTGGACATAGGTCTGAGAAAGCTGCAGGAGTTGGCGATGGACAGGGAAGCCTGGCGTGCTGCAGTCCATGGGGTTGCAGAGTCAAACACGACTGAGCGACTGAACTGAACTGAAATCCCATTACCCTCACCATAAAATGGGGTGGATAATAATGTCTATCTAGAATAAAAATATAAAAAGATATAAGTAGTTAATCTAAAGTAGTTACAGAAAAACTGACATTAAGAATACAATTTTAAAAGGAGTATGTTGGGACAGGGGCAATCCAGGAGAGAGGGGATACATGAATACATATGATTGATTCACTTTGTTCTGTGACAGCAGTTAACACAACATTGTATCTACACTCCCAATAAATTCAAATAATAACAAAGAAAGAAAATCAGGAACAAAAAAAAAAGGGGAATATGAACTCTCAGAAATAACCTCTCTGCTTAAAAATCAAGACACTCAATTCCTACCATATTCTTCACTTCTGACATCAAACACACAATGATACAGAAAGAATATCCCATCAAGCATCATTTTTAATTAATAATCTATAGTCAATTCTAAGGGCGTCATCTGGTTAAAAAAAACAAAACACACACACACACACACACACACACACACACACACACACACNGACATCAAACACACAATGATACAGAAAGAATATCCCATCAAGCATCATTTTTAATTAATAATCTATAGTCAATTCTAAGGGCGTCATCTGGTTAAAAAAAACAAAACACACCCACACCCACACACACCCACACCCACACACACACACCCACCCACACCCACACACAGCCTTCCCAGGAGATGCAGTTGATAAAGATCTGCCTGCCAATGCAGGAGCCTTAAGAGATGTGGGCTTGTGGCAACCCACTCCAGTATTCTTGACTGGAAAGTTGGATGGACAGAGGAGCCTGGTGGGCTACAGTCCTTAGGGTCCCAAAGAGTCAGACATGACTATGCACACATGTGTATATACACACACACACACATGTATAGTAGTAATAATAAAGACTAAAAACATAAATTACTTTTATCCAAACAGGATCCCAAAAGATAGAATATTGCTGCTGCTAAGTCACTTCAGTTGTGTCTGAATCTGTGCAACCCCACAGACGGCAGCCCACCAGGCTCCCCCGTCCCTGAGATTCTCCAGGCAAGAACAGTGGAGTGGGTTGCCATTTCCTTCTCCAATGCATGAAAGTGAAAAGTGAAAGGGAAGTCGCTCAGTTGTGTCCGACCCTCATCGACCGCGTGGACTGCAGCCCACCAGGCTCCTC
>SJYW01043035.1:94493-124713 GCA_006410735.1 Raphicerus campestris | reverse complement strand
ACACACACACACCCTTCCCAGGAGATGCAGTTGATAAAGATCTGCCTGCCAATGCAGGAGCCTTAAGAGATGTGGGCTTGTGGCAACCCACTCCAGTATTCTTGACTGGAAAGTTGGATGGACAGAGGAGCCTGGTGGGCTACAGTCCTTAGGGTCCCAAAGAGTCAGACATGACTATGCATACATGTGTATACACACATATACACACACACACACACACACACACACACACACACATAGTAGTAATAATAAAGACTAAAAACATAAATTACTTTTATCCAAACAGGATCCCAAAAGATAGAATATTGCTGCTGCTAAGTCACTTCAGTTGTGTCTGAATCTGTGCAACCCCACAGACGGCAGCCCACCAGGCTCCCCCGTCCCTGAGATTCTCCAGGCAAGAACACTGGAGTGGGTTGCCATTTCCTTCTCCAATGCATGAAAGTGAAAAGTGAAAGGGAAGTCGCTCAGTTGTGTCCGACCCTCATCGACCGCGTGGACTGCAGCCCACCAGGCTCCTCCGTCCATGGGATTTTCCAGGCGAGAGTACTGGAGTGGGGTGCCATTGCCTTCTCCTAAAAGATAGAATAATCTCTCACAAATATAAACATCCACCTTTGAGGAAATAACACTAATGAGGAAAACCTCCCCAATATGCTAACATGCTAAAGGAGCTTTTAGTCTGCTGCTGCATCATGATGGAAAAGCAATATTTCAAATAACGTGGGCTGAAAAAATATGGAAGTGAGCGATACCTTTGCAAAAATGTCCTAGATGAAAGCCACACCAGAAGAAAAGGAAACGTGCAAAATATTCATGTGAAAACCCTAAAATCCAAATAAATATTACCTGAGGTGGCCTTCCTCCCCATTTCATCAAAAGGCAAAAATCTTAACAAGTCTGTTTCTAAAATCAAATGCAACTGAATTAGCCCAGAGACTCGTGGCTGGCCTTCATATCCAAACTCCAACAGTTTTAAACTTTTACCTCCCACGTGTGACACTGTCAACCCACACAAGTGACACATGGAATTCCTTTGCCACCTAGTCACTGCTCCGAGGGGCAAACAGCTCAGGCCCCAGACATTAGGGTCCCACTTCCTTGACCTCAGACCCTGCGGTGTGACATTAGACTCATCACTTTTCAGCTTCTCAATCTGCGAAAAGGAGATAATACTACCTACCTCACAGGGCTGTCGTCAGGATTAAGTAAAATAATATATGCAGATTGTGTAACACAAGACCTTCCCAAGAATGCAAAGCAGAGACCTTGTTAAGTGTCTACTGCTATGTCTAGCACTTTAAAAAGTACCTGGCACATGGTGAATACCCAATAAATCAATAAATGAATGAGTGAGTGAATGGAGTAATGGTGATGATGGCAGTGGTGGTGAACAGGCAAAGAAAAGAGCATTTGGAAATTCCGCAACAGTCCAGTAGTTAGGACTCCATGCTTTCACTGCTGAGGGTCTGGGGTTCAAGCCCCAGTCAGGGAACTAAGATCCTGCAAGCTGCACAGTACAGCCAATAAATAAACAAACAGATAAAATAAAAACTTTTTTTTAAAAAAGAGCATCCAGTGCAGTCTACGTATTTGTGTCAAAAGACTCTAAAACCCATTTAAAGTAAGCCATTCACACAGTATCAGTGCCCACCAAGCACATCTTCCAGAGAGATCCTAGTTGAGATTGTCCAGCTGTTCTCCTGTGGCACTGCACACTCCAGGCTGCCTTAGCCTCACAGAGATGCGTGACCAGCCCAAGGTCATGCACCTTTCAAGTCAGCAGTCAACCCTAAGACAATGCAACATGCAGTGCTAGCATGGTAAGCGTCGCTTTAAAGCTACAACTTCACAAATGTGGATTAACACTAAATGTGGATTAGTGTTCTTGTAAATCAATGAAAGACTTAGTATTTACAAAACGAGGACAAAATAGAGAGCAAAAGTAACTTTCAAGTTTCTCAAAAGCAAACTGGAGGTGCCTACAAAATCTACAGTCAATGTTAAGATAATTCAAGATGCAATACTAACATGGTATGTAGTTGCTTTAAAACCACAGCACATCTAAATTTCATAATACAATCTTTTTCTGTTTTGAAGGCATCAAATGTGCAAAAAAAAAAATTTAATTAATGGAGATAGTTATCATGAAAATGAAAGATTTAACAGTGTAAATATTTATGAAGTCCAAGTAATACCTTACATTTCATAACAATTAAGCCCTAACAATTTAAGCAAATGAGCAGTTAATTACTTTAAGAATGAGCAAATATTCAGTGACATAAAAATTAAGATTTAGAGCAAATTCTTTAAAAAAGCTTTCCTTTAAAGGACCTTTTTTCTCTAAGTCCCCATATCCAAATTAAATACACTTTGACATTTAACAATTATTAACAATGTATAATAAATTCTAAATTTAGGGAGTTAAATCTTNAAATCTTAAGTGACATAAAAATTAAGATTTAGAGCAAATTCTTTAAAAAAGCTTTCCTTTAAAGGACCTTTTTTCTCTAAGTCCCCATATCCAAATTAAATACACTTTGACATTTAACAATTATTAACAATGTATAATAAATTCTAAATTTAGGGAGTTAAATCTTTTTTCTCTTTTTGGTTGCAGTGCTCAGCTTGCTGGACCTTAGTTCTCTGACCAGGAATTGAACCCAGACCCTTGGCAGTGACAGCATGGAGTCCTAACCATTGGACTGCCAGGAAATTCCCCCAAATCCTAAATTTTGAAACTAAATAGAATACTTTATACCAAGTAACAGGTAACATTTTGTATAAATGACAAATGTGTATTAAAAATCATGCTACCAATGGAAATAAAACTACAAAATGAGTTTCAGATAAGGTATTTATATTCAAATAAAAAATTTTAGTAGAAAAAAATCATTTACTAATAGGAACTATGCATGTAAAATCCTGTCTTATAAATACTAACCACTAGACACATCTGTTTCCAACACTTTCAAAGGGTTATGTTGGAAGTTAAGAAAATACAAGTAATCTGCCCAGAACTCAGTGTAATTAAGAAGTGTTAAATTCTGCCTCTCACTCCACTTACAATATTTTCTTTTTGTGGACTAAAGTGAAACTGTTTTAGCTGAAAGGTTCCTAATCAGTTTAACTCAGAATAATTGAATCTGAGTTTTTGAAGAGACCCTGCGGGTCATCCATCTATCAAGCCTGGTCCCACATCCAATTTGAGAACCATCTCCAGTATCCTGATAGATGGACCCCTCCCTTCTCCCTAAATACACGGAGGGATGGGAAGTTCCCAGCTCTATTAGGGAGCACATTCCACTGGTAAGTCACCAATTGATAGATGAGAACTCCTTCTCCGGACTTCAGATGAGTCATCCTAAAACTTCCACTAATTAAGTTCAGCCTTCCATCATTATCTGCATACACATTCTACACCCCCCTTCTACCCAATCACCCTACAAACAACAGCAGTCCGCGTTCATGGTTCTTTCCGGCTCTCTCCCTCCTTTTAGACCATCTTCACAATGAAGCCAGAGCCACCTTGTAAAACAGAACAGATGGACAACACCAGATTATGTTTTTCACTAAAAATCAAATGCACATGGAAGAGAGTCCTAAAGGCTTCAGTCTGCGTCACCCCACTCAGAGTAAAAGAGGCCACAGGCCCTCTCTGGTGCCACAAAGTCTGGGAAACATTGGGGCTCCAGTGGCGAAGGCAGGATGGAACCTACTTCCTGAGTCCCCTCGGATGCATAGATTGTTCCCAGTCCACCAAGCCAGGAGGCCCAAGAACCGAGCTCAAGGAAGGCGAGGGAGAATTTGCTGCCGAGAGAAAGGACCTAAATTGAAGCAAAGGAGTGGTGTCTGAATGCAGAAGGAAATTTTTACTGTCCGGAGGAGGGATCAGTCTCGCAACAGGGCTGTTTGAAGCCTATGAATGAAGCAGGACTGGGTGCTACATTCTTAAGAGACAGAAACCATTTGTCAGCAAATGAAATGTGTACAAGTATCCTTCAGCACACACACACAAATGCTGTGTTCTCTTTTTCTTAAAATAAGAAGCTCTAGGAACTTCCCTGGCCATCCAGTGGTTAAGACTTCGCTTCCAACTCAGAGGGCACGGGTTTGATCTCTGATTGGGGAACTAGGATCCCACGTGTTGCAAGGCGTGGCCAAAAAAAAGAACTCTCCAGAAACATCTTCTATTTTCCCATTACAGATACAGAGGTAGATCACACTTTTTTTCACTTTTCTCCCAATTCTATTTAAGTCAGTGAAAAGTGGCAGTTAACACTCAGTGTCTCGAGACCGTGCACAGCGGTGGGGACCATGACAACCCATCCCGAAGGGCTGGCTCATCACTGCCATGGGGATGCGGAAGCCTGGGGATGCGCCAGCCGAAACTCCTTTTCAAGAAACACTGAAAATGTAGCTTTCATGTAAATTTTTCCACTTTCTACAGGTAGGCAACTAACTTACATAACCTGAAAATACTTGTCAGGGACATACTTTGCAGGCCAACCAGAGCTTACCCACAGCCCAGAACCAGCCAGGAGCCCCCCACTTTGCAATCTTGGATGTCAATGATAAACCACAAAGAGGACAATTTCACATAAGCAGCAGTCCCGACTCCCTGACTTGGGAAGGCTAAATCCTAGGTCTCGAGGGGCATCCGTCTGCACGACCAACTTGCCTTGCACACCAGAGGCACAGTTCACTAGTGTCACGTGGTGAGAAATTTGTGCTCTGGAGGAGATTTTGAAGATTCAGTTTGCTTCTTACTGTTTTAAAAATGTGAAATGTTCCTTCACAGAATTATCATGTTTTATACTATGTTCCCTGCAAGCGGGAAGTTTTCTAACATTTCTGGGTTTATTTACAAATATAGCACACATTAAAGGTACATATTTTAATAGCAGCTGGTAACCTTTGTATTGACTAGCCTTTGTGTCATCTACATTAGAATATTCAGAAGGAATATCCACTTAGCCTTGGAGAGGTGTTTCACTTATGTTTCCACGAAGTTCAAAAGCCAGGACTGAAAGACACCTGTTTGAAAAGCCTAAAGTGTAGATTTTGGGGCAGTGACACTGCCTGAGTTTTTGAATCCTGCCTTTGACCTTTCCTGGGTCAGTTTCTTCTGTAAGATGGGAATACGAAAAACATTTTTCTCATGGAGTGATGGTGATTAAGTATGTTCATACACATCCTGACCCACAGATCAAACCTGTGTCTCCTGCTTTGGCAGGCGGATTCTTTACCACTGAGCCACCTGGGAAGCCCCCTTCAATTTAAAAAACATTTCAATAAATATAAAAGTAAATTAAAAAGTAATAGTTTAGCAGGTGGCTGGGTGGCCACCACATATGGGGTACTCGGAGACAGTCTCTGGAGGCAGCACCCTGAGTTGAGACCCACAAGGCACAAAGGGCNTAAATATAAAAGTAAATTAAAAAGTAATAGTTTAGCAGGTGGCTGGGTGGCCACCACATATGGGGTACTCGGGGACAGTCTCTGGAAGCAGCACCCTGAGTTGAGACCCACAAGGCACAAAGGGCCCAGGAGAGATGAGACAGACATCAGCCTGGGGAGCTTTGCCTGTGTGTGTTTTAGCAACACAAGCATGAACTGCAGACACTGCACACCTTTCCAAGGAACTACCTGCAATCATTCCAAACAGTGCTTTAGGAACTGCTCAGATTTCCCGCTGTAACACTTACCCTGCAACAACCAATACACCAACTAGCAAGATGCACCAGTCAGAACGAAAACAGCCTCAGCCCCCGGGGTGAGACCTGACCTCTCCTCAGTGGCTTCCAAGTGTCCCAGTCCCCTCAGCTGTCCCGATCTTACAGCTGCCACCAGAAATGATACTCTCTGGAGAAGGCAATGGCACCCCACTCCAGTACTCTTGCCTGGAAAATCCCATGGACGGAAGAGCCTGGTGGGCTGCANGCCTCAGACCTCAACCCAACTACTATGAATAACTCCTTCCAAGACTTCCCTGGTGGTCCAGTGGCTAAGAGTCTGCCTGCCAACGCAAGGGACACAGGTTCAATTCCTGGTCTAGGAAGATCCCACACGCCTCAGGGCGACTAAGCCCTTGTGTTGCAACTACTGAGCCCAGCTTTGAAGCCTGGGCTTCACACCAAGAAAAGCCACCACAAAGAGAAAGCTGAGCACCGCAATCAGAGTGCTCACCGCAACCAGAGAGTGCTCACCGCAACCAGAGATAGCCCACACACAGCAACACAGGCTTGGCACAGTCCAGAACAAATTTTTTAAAACATACCTCCTTCTGGCTGGAACCTGAACTGCTAGCTGCCGCCCAGCCTTGCTCTCCACCTCACCTCTAATGCCTCAGGTGTCCTGCCTGTCCTGGCCCCACTACTACCCCTATTCTCTCCTCCACCAGCATGTTATGCTAAATTCCTTTATCAAGTCTNAACTGCTAGCTGCCGCCCAGCCTTGCTCTCCACCTCACCTCTAATGCCTCAGGTGTCCTGCCTGTCCTGGCCCCACTACTACCCCTATTCTCTCCTCCACCAGCATGTTATGCTAAATTCCTTTATCAAGTCTTGTTCTCACTTCACGTGAAACCCTAGGGACTCCAGCTGACACTAGGAAAGGCAAGAAGAGGCAGAGTCATTACAGCCTCAACTCCCAAGGAAACAAAAATAAAAAGACAGAGATGAAGGTTTTTTCCAACAGTTGATCGCTGGATTTTGTTTTTAGTTCTAATGTAATGACACAAAAAAGCCAATATTCTATTTAGCTTACCTCTCATCTTTTTGCTATAACAGGCCTTGACATCATTAAAAAATATTTCTAATGCACTCAGCTTGCTCTTGAAAATCTTCTGTATGAATGAGCCAGAAGGTTCTTTATCAACTCAGTCTTGCCTTACTAACCTTCCACGCCTTCCCTCCCTACAGTAGGAGCAGAGAGCAATCTGGGAGGAGCTGGAATCACATCCCGATCCTGTGTGTTCTGCGCCATATCCTGCTGGCAACCTGCCATCCTCATCCAGAACTACAGCTGGTCTAGCATCCTTGTCTAGACTGCTGAGATCCAAAGCATCTCTGTCCTTTTACCAGATGCCCACTCCATCCTCCAACTCCCCAAGGCCCTGCTCATGAGATGGACACTGGGGATCCACCTCCAGCTCTACTGAAAACCCTCTAAGATTCGAATAACATTTTAACTAGCCCTGGGATCAGTCCTCAAGACAGAAAAGTACATCAATCACAGTTTAAGAAGTAACAGTCTTCGTCCCTTCAGTCCAGTCACTCAGTTGTGTTCAACTCTTCGCCACCCCATGGACTGCAGTATGCCGGGCTTCCTATTACCAACTCCTTAGTCCCTTCGGAAGCACTTAACATACAAGAAAAGGTGTATCATACCAACAAGAACCTACAGTGTAGCACAGGGAACTACACTCAATATCTCATAATAACCTATAAAAGAATTTTTAAAATAGATATCTGTATATATATATAACTGAATCATTTTGATGCACATCTGAAACACAACATTGTAAATTGACTATATTTCAGTAAAAATGTAAAAATTCTAAAAAGATGTATTGGTAATACTTTGAAAAAAATATATTAAACATATCAACAGACTCAACTTTTAAGATATTTTTTGTTGTTCAGTCGCTAAGTCGTAATCCAACTCTTTGCAACCCCATAGACTGAAGCACGCCAGGCTTCCCTATCCTTCACCATCTCCCAGAGTTTGCTCAAATTCATGTCTGCTGAGTCAGATATGCTTAAACCTTTTCCAGATGTTATACAGTCATGGTACATTAACTATTTTACAAAAGACTAACTTTATAAGTAAATTAACTCTGTTATAGAGAGGAGCTCATGACTAAGTTTATCATTAGGCATCTACTTCCAGTTAGAACCCTTCTATCCACATCAGTGTCGATAATAATATCAGTTGCTGATGGGGCATGAAGGAATAAGATCTGCATAGGACCTGGTACCTTGATGGCTTCCTCAGTACAGGATGGCACCTGCAGTGGGCCTTCTTTCAGACAGTTAAATTAGTATTTTGGTTCTAGGTGGATCGACTACCAAGTTGCTTTGGGAAAAACACCCATAAGTCTCTTCCTCTGTCCAAAATCACTGCGTTTTCTACCTACCAGCCCCAAAGGACTTGGCAGGGATTACTGGTGTCTGAAAATCTTTCATCTCTGAAGATGAAAGGTGCTGATGAGTATTTGCTGGGAAGCAGTCCCACGCATGCCCTGAGGGGAGATTCAGAATTCTGCAGGTGGGAAAAGGTTACCTTTGTGGTGGAAATTATGATGGACTTTTAATCATCCGGAGATAGGGCTGCTCACTACCAGGCAGAGACCAGAGACCCTTCAATTCTAATTTTTCCTCAGGTCCCACACTGGGTGTGACCTTGAGCCTCACCCTCTTGCTCTTGGGAATCCAGCTTAAGTACACAGAGTGCCTACAGAAGCCAAACTGGAATGGAAACATTTGTATATCACAGTTACACAATGGGGCCTGGCTATAGTTTCAGGCCCTTCTATAAAAGGAGCCAACTGGAAAAGGACCATGTAGAACTAAAAACAGATAATAATACAATCTAATACAGGGTCTTTCTAGAGTCCTTTAATTTCTAAACTTTAGTGACAGATTTTAGGCATAACAAGTATCACCTTATGAGTGGTATCAAAAAGGTTTAGTTCCTAATAGGGAATATGAATTTTGTTCATTTACCACGGAATCTGTAAGAAACACTCCGTTTGCAACTTCTGGACCCTCCACCCTCTGCTGTATTCTTTGACTCCCCTGCTCAATTTCAATCTCGGCCTCTTTCTTGAGCTCTTCCACCTCCACCCACCTCCCTGGATGTTCCTCAGTCCCAGGATGAGCCTTCATCTAGTCATCTTTGATATTCTTTCTGATCGTTATCATGGCTTCCACTCTCACGGATCAACACCGAGTCTCCTTCTCCAGCTTAAATGGAAGGGATGGCTCATCTCAGCTCCAGACACACTGAGGGACCTACTGGATGTGCTGTTTCAAACTCAGGATGACCCAAACAAAAGTTATCCATTACTCCAGCCCTGCACTGCACCCACCCACGTTACCTGGTTCTGGATGCCCGAGCTGAGATAACAGCCCTTCCAGCAGGCCAGTCTTACCAGATGCAACCCATCAGCTACCCTAGTCTTGCCAGGCCCTGCCCCCAGTTTGCACGTGCAGGTGTCAGTTAAAACCCTTTGCTTCCTCAGTGTCTCCTCCATGTGTGTTTCCTCTCTGATGTTTTGCATTCACACATACCCCAGATGACCCTCCTATATCCCACAGGAACACTCCAGGCCTCCTGCATCCACAAATCTCTTCTCCATTAGTCAGAAGAAAACTCTAAAGCACAAATCAGATTCTGTGATGCTTCATCCATTACAATTAAATACCCCAAACTTCTTTGGGCACACAAAACTCAACTGCTGCTTCCAGCTTCTGTCCTGCCAGTCGCCAATGCAGACTCCTCAGGGCCCATGACATCCTATGTTCTCCTTGCCTAAGCGCCTTTCCTGCAACCAGAGTGTTCCCCTCTCCTGTGACTGTTCAGCACATTTCTCATTCTCAAAACCAGCCTACGTGGTTCTTCTGAGATGTCTTCCCTAACATCACTGCCAAGAGCTAACACATCTTTCCTTTCAGATGCATCACTGCATATTGTACAAATCTCTGTTTAAGCACTCATCACACTACACAAATTCTTTGCTCATATGCCTATCTGTTCTACAAGGGCACAAACTCTGAGCTGTCTGTTCTTACCACAGCATCACCTAACACAGGGCGTGGCAAACACTACATGAGGGGTTCCCTGGGGGGCCAGTGGATAAGAATCCTCCTGCCAATGTAAGGGTCATGGGTTCGATCCCACGTCTGAGAAGATCCCACATGCTGCAGGGCAACTAAGCCTGTCCGCCACATCTACTGAGCCCACATGCTGCAACATATGCCAAGAGTCTGTGCTCTGCAGCAAGAAGCCACCAGAAGCCCAAGCCCCACAGTGAAAAGTAGCCCCTATTCACTACAACTAGAGAAAACCAGCAAGGAAGACCCAGCACAGCCAAAAATAAATAAATTTTAAAATGAAAAAAGAATCATGGATTCTGACTTACTTAAAAAAAAAAATAAGTGACATGAACACAGTATTTGCTGAATGAACAAACTAATGAACAGTCAAGTTCCAGCAGATAGCTGTCCTAAGGTATAAATCCATTCTGAAATGCTGCTTCTACTTTTTTCCTATCTTCCATAAACCCAGTTATTTCTGACTCAAGGGTCTCCCCATCTTTGCGAAGATTCCATGCAAATATGCCCCAAAGTTGTCTGACAAGCCAGGGCATCCTNCTTAAAAAAAAAAAATTAGTGACATGAACACAGTATTTGCTGAATGAACAAACTAATGAACAGTCAAGTTCCAGCAGATAGGTGTCCTAAGGTATAAATCCATTCTGAAATGCTGCTTCTACTTTCTTCCTATCTTCCATAAACCCAGTTATTTCTGACTCAAGGGTCTCTCCATCTTTGTGAAGATTCCATGCAAATATGCCCCAAAGTTGTCTGACAAGCCAGGGCATCCCAATTCATTTCTATAGCACATAAACTCACATTCAGAAAATATTTCTTATATGTTTCAAAGGCCAAGCTGAACCACAAAGCTCATAGTGAAGACCCATAAATAAAGGTGCTTTCTTGGGAACAGAGTCTCCACCCCCATCTCAGGACATCATCATCCCAACATAAATTCCCCTTTAAAAGAGTAAGACAATCAATTTGCCCTTGTGTTTTTAAGACCTTTCGCCCTTTGTTATTTATCATTTCCCTGTTTTACTCATCTTAAAGAAATTCCCGAAGCACTGCCTTCAAATCAGGAAGAATATGCTTACCAGAAACACGTTTCAATGAATACTGACTACATGGTACAGGCTTTTTTTTTAAAAGAACTACAGTAAGCCAAATTTCAACTTAAGAAAGAACCGTCCAAACAGCAAACTCCAGACAACACGTTGGTGGCAAAACTCACAGGGCAGGTAAAAAACAGCAAGACAATCTCTTCAATGTCTTGGCTGTTCCAATTTTCTTTACTTAAATCATAGTGGGAAGCGATAACAAAGCAAATCATCTGCACTTGTTTTATTTCTCTAATATATTTTAGCTGCTCTACACAAGATTAATGTAAAATAGGGCGTCTCTTCTATACTAAAATTACTGTGGACAACTACACAGGCCAATCTCTTTCTAGGCTTTTACAATGTAATTCTTTGCCATGTACTTTATTTTCTTGTGTCTAAACTTCAAACAGGCACATGTGGTTATAAAGATTATAAGCAAATATATGCTAATTTACAGAATCTTTGATAACAATTTCCCCCAAACTGAGCCATTATTATCTTCCAGTGAATGGAGCATCTATTTCTGCTTTATTGACTATGCCAAAGCATTTGACTGTGTGGATCACAACAAACTGTGGAAAATTCTGAAAGAGATGGGTATGATAGACCATCTGACCTGCCTCCTGAGAAATCTGTACTCAGGTCAAGAAGCAACAGTTAGAACTGGACATGGACTGCTTCCAAATTGGGAAAGGAGTACATCAAGGCTGTATATTGTCACCCTGCTTATTTAACTTACATGCAGAGTACATCATGAGAAATGCTGGGCTGGATGAAGCACAAGCTGGAATCAAGGTTGCTGGGAGAAATATCAATAACCTCAGATATGCAGATTGACACCACCCTAATGGCAGGAAGTGAAGAGGAACTAAAGAGCCTCTTGATGAAAGTAAAAAAGGAGAGTGAAAAAGTTGGCTTAAAATTCAATATTCAGAAAACTAGGATGAGGCATCCAGTCTCATCATTTCATGGCAAATAGATGGGGGGGAAATGGAAACAGTGAGAGACTATTTTCTTGGGCTCCAAAATCACTGCAGATGGTGATTGCAGCCATGATATTAAAAGACACTTGCTCCTTGGAAAAAAAGTCATGACCAACCTAGACAGCATATTAAAAAGCAGAGACATTACTTTGCCGACCAAAGGTCTGTCTAGTCAAAGCTATGGTTTTTCCAGTAGTCATGAATGGATGTGAGAGTTGGATTATCAAGAAAGCTGACTTCTGAAGAATTGATGCTTTTGAATTGTGATGTTGGAGAAGACTCGAGAGTCCCTTGGACTGCAAGGAGATCCAACCAGTCAATGCTAAAGGAAATCAGACCTGAATATTCATTGGAAGGACTGATGCTGAAGCTGCAACTCCAGTCCTTTGGACACCTGATGCAAAGAGCTGACCCACTGGAAAAGACCCTGATGCTAGGAAAGATTGAAGGCAGGAAAAGAAGGGGACGACAGAGGATGAGATGGCTGGATGGCATCACCAACTCATGGACATGAGTTTGAGTAAACTCCAGGAGTTGGTGATGGACAGGGAGGCCTGGAGTGCTACACTCCATGGGGTCGCAAAGAGTTAGACACGACTGAGCAGCTGAACTGAACTGAATGGAGCTCTAGCTCTTCTCTGATTGAACTTGAATCAAACAATAGAAAATCAGGCTATAATGTTTACTAATAGCTATAAAGTGGCTATAGAGGATGGTAAGATACTAGGCAGATTCTTCTCACTCACAAAATTCCCTAAAGGGGAAAATGGAACCAAAATAGAGTAGCTTGCAACTGCAAAGTCAGAAGAAGAGAACAGTTCTCTCCAAGGAAGGGCAGTCCTGGATTCACATCTTGCCTCCCCCACTTTCTTAATCAGGACTGAGATCTCCTACCTCAGGGCTGAGATGATTAGATGGTCAGTGTATATTAAGCACCCAACACAGACCTATCTTCCAAGCTCCAGAAAGTCTACCTGCCACTTCCAGCAGGCAATCAGAGCTCAATACTCCTTCACCCACTGCTCCCCTCCAAGGCCTGCTGATGGCTCCTCCTCAGTATTTTCCCATGCTTCCACCTCCCTCCATCTCCTCTGCTGCCATTCAGTCCACAACACCAAAACTCTCTCCTAGGCTAATGCAACAGCCTCTCCACTGGCTTCCCTGAATCTACCTTTAAAACCCCTATGGAGTCTTCCCCCTGCTCTTGGATGAAAACCAAGATCCCCATTAGGATCTGCAAAGTCACAAGGGTGACCCTCACCCCCTCGTCAGCCTCACTGTCCTCACTCCTTACACTACAGCCACACTGCCTCCTACCTCAGGGCCTTTGTACACCCCACTCCTTTGCTTGCAGTGGGGGATCTTTCCTATTCCCAACTCCACACCCAGCCTAATTACTGCCTTTCCTGATCCTCAAGGCTAGGTCAGGCCCACCTGGCAATGAATTAAATACTTTGTCCCCCAAAGAACATTCTACAGTTGAGACAGTGTATTTTTACTTGCATGATTAATCAAGGTATTGCTCTTGTACATCACTCTAAACTCAAAGGAAGGCAGGGACTAACAAGTCTTGCCACAATCTTAGTTGGGTGTTTCTGAAACAGAGCCTAAGAGAAGGACCTGGGTACAGCTGGGTGATCATGAAGGTCACTCGGAAGGAAGGAATGAGATAGAGTAGGGAGGGTGGAACAGGGAAGGAGGGTGAGTTACCAAGATCCCCCACTGCAAGCAAAGGAGTGGTGTCCACCCCAGGCAAGAGCCTGGGAGCTTTAAAATCCCTGCTGCGGGATAGCCAGAGGTCTCTAAGGACAATGGACAATGCGAACTTCGACATCAAGATGTCACATTGCTGCTCGTGAACAAGGCAGAAACTAACCTCTGTGCCAAGTCTAGACCCTCAAGTGAGTTCGTACAGTCCAGCTGGGTTTTCCACTGGCCTGGCTAATTGGAATTGTATGGTGTGGCAGCTGCATCCCAAGACACAGCGTGGGTCCTTTTCTGAGAATTCTGCAGCTCCAGCAGGGTGGGAAGATCATAAATGGAAATACTGGTAAAAAAACTAACCAAAAAAAGTTCTACTTCAGCATAACCATTAGGCCTCAGGAAGGTATGCAAAGAAGAATTTCACCAAATATTTTTTTCTGAATCTATTGTTACAATCTGGGCTTGTTTCCCATTTCTGAAATCAAAGTCTATTACAAAGGATAAAAACTAAAGGAAACCCAGGGCCAAACAGGAAAGACACACCAGAAATATGCAGACGTCCCATCAAATACTGAAGCCCGTCCACCCAGAGCATCCCTGGTGGGTCCCCTCTGTAAGTCCACACAGGCGCACACAGTGGCGGCATGGGGAGGAAAACCTCCAGGCTCTGGCAGGGCCTAGGCGCACCACACAGCTTTGATTTCTGCCCATGCTTGAGGCCTTCACAGTCTCATGTTTGATGTGATGTGACCAATGAACAACAAATACCAACAAAATATGATGTAAACAGGAGCCTGACAGAGAAGCTCAGAACTAGAAACAGCGGCATCTTCACAGTGAGGCTGAAAGTGATGGCGGGGGTGGAGGCTGCCAAGGGCAGGGTGGGAGGCAACCTCCTCCCAAGGGCCCAGAACCCACGATGGATGGCACAAGATAGCTCAATACTCTGGAGCCCCTTCAGAGGGCAGCTGGGGTTTCCAAAGTTCAATGCTCCCCCTTCTAAAGGACAGCAGCAGGACTGTCAGACACACATCCAGTAACTTGCCTCCACATCACCCACACCGGTTGGCCTTAGGGGGCCAGGTTACAAACACAAATTAGCAGCCTGACCAGCTGCCAAATCTGCTTAGCGCCTGCTCCTGCCCAGATTTCAAGCCAGAGTCACCATGCCAAGAAAGAAGCTATTCCTCCTTCGCACTAGATCACTATTTGACTTCAAATATAAATTTGCACTTGAATGCGGGAAAGGGAAGTTCTGCTTTTGTATTATAAAAAACTTTTTAAAAAGAGGNACTAGATCACTATTTGACTTCAAATATAAATTTGCACTTGAATGCGGGAAAGGGAAGTTCTGCTTTTGTATTATAAAAAATTTTTTAAAAAGAGGTTATTCTCCCTTGAAAATAAGAAGGTCACAAAAGTGCAAGAGAAAGGAAATAGACAATTATCTGCACAGGGTTATATGTAGTGGCTTCCCTGGTGGCTCAGAGGTTAAAGCATCTGCCGGCAATGCGGGAGACCCAAGTTCGATCCCTGGGTCAGGAAGATCCCCTGGAGAAGGAAATGGCAACCCACTCCAGTATTCTTGCCTAGGAAATCCCATGGACGCAGGAGTCTGGTGGCCGACAGCCCACGGGGTTGCAAAGAGTCGGACACGACTGAGCGACCTCACTTCATGTATAGTAGCAGAATTTGCATTGTAGCGATATAAGAAGAATTAGAAAGAAATAGTTTGTGTGTCTATGAACAAAATTAATTTTGCCAGCCCGAAGGCAGGAGGAGAAGGGGACGACAGAGGATGAGATGGTTGTATGGCATCACTGACACAATGGACATGAGTTTGAGTGGACTCCGGGAGTTGGTGATGGACAGGGAGGCCTGGCGTGCTGCAGTCCATGGGGTCTCGAAGAGTCAGACACGACTGAGTGCCTGAACTGAACTGAACTGGGCTCTGGAGAGGGGACGGTTGGAGCAAAAGGAGTTAAGAGGCAAAGAAGTAGGGGGTGTAAGATGGAGAAGGGAAGGAAGATGAGATGTTTATCTTCACCATGATAGAAACTAGACTTGGGGAGAAATAAGGAACCTAAAAGAAGAATGTTTTGTTTACATTCAATATGCTCGCACACAAGTTATTAATTACACTGGCTGTGAAGTATAATTATGGAACTCAGCTTTAATGTTCAAACCCTGTCAAGCCTCCACCTGGAGTTACTCAAAAGCAGTTTGCCCCCATTGAGAAACAAAGAAATAAAGTCTCCCGACTCAGTAATAAAATTCCAGAACCAGAGCTTCTCTGTGGTGTCTGCCAGCTCTTATACTACATTTGGTTCCGGGCCAAATGGAAAGTTCTGAGGAGGTCAGCTCTTCAAATCCCAGCCCAAAATATAGTCACAATTCACAATTAGAGCATAGGCAAGCCAGATACATAAACTTTGGGCTTAATGTTTTAGCAGTGTTCATGAGACGATATGCTTTTCTCTGAATTATGTGATTTTCATGTCTTAAGGCTGTAAAAGCTAGACAAGTTTCAGGTTTAGTTCTTAAAAGTACTGTACTGTATCTCACATTATGTGATCCTAACACTCACCACCGTCATCAATATTCCCACACTGGCTAAGAAACTCTTAGGAATTACCAGATCAGCACAACACAGAAGTATTTTTAAAAATGTACAGGTAAATTTGTAGATTATTAAAATCCTACAACCAGGACACTAAGCTACTTATTCACAGTATCAAGAGAAAACAATCCATTTTCCAACCTGTAGGATATCTAGCCTTTATGCATGAGGCTAGTCTATTATTTTCCTTCTAAACTTCTACCTTCAAGGACAGTTGTGTGGTATTCCAGATAAATATTTTTGCTGTATTTATCCACCATTTCTACATGATTTCATCTTTCACTTATCCCTTTACCCAAGACCTCTCCACATCATATCCACATCTACACTGTTTATTTTTTATTCAGTTATAACATGCATTGCAACAAAGGGCATAAATCTTAAGAGCACCTCTCCACAAATTTTACATATGTATACACTCGTGTAACTATCATTCAGATCAAGATATATTTCAAGAAATGTACATATGATTGTTCCCCTTCACACACATATGCACACACACACACACACACACACACTCCCTCCATCCTTGGGATCACATTAAAGCTGTGGTATAAGCAAACAGAAAACAGGTCAACCACAATATGATCAACTGCTAAAACAATGCTTTTTAGTTCACTGCAGAAAAAAAGTATTCAAAGTATCACTTAAATTTGATGCAGAGAGCCTGTTACTACATTTCTAAGTCTTGAATCATTACCCTTTATTAAATTATGTTGCCTTGCCACTAAATCTGAACCAGTTATTTTCTTAAGGAAAAAAAAAAGTTACAAATCTCAGAATGGAAGAAAATATTTGCAGATCATATATCCAATAAAGTACTTGTCTCCAAAATATGTACAAAAAGTTGTCAAAACCAAACACTAAAATAAACAACCCAGTTTTTTTTAATGAGAAAAAGACCTGAACAGACACGTCACCAAAGAAGATATATAGATGGCAAATAAGCACATGGAGAGAGGCTCACTGTCAGCCATTCAGGAAATGCAAATTAAAGCCACCGGGAGAGACTACTGTATACTAGGGAACTGGCTAAAATTTACAAAAAGTAAGACTAACTGATGATAACACAAAAGCTGGTGAGGATACGGAGCCGTAGGAATGCAAAGTGATGGGCAGTTTGGAACAGTTTCACAGTTTCTTATAAAGCCAAACGCACATCTGCCATATAACCCCCTTTATATGGTGACCAAAGCCATCCCAAAGAAAACGAAAAGAAGACAAAGTGGTTGTCTGAGGGGACGTTACAAATAGCTGAGGAAAGAAGGGAAAGGCAAAGGAGAAAAGGCAAGATATACCCAATGGAAGGCAGAGTTTCATAGAGTATAAACAGAGATAAGCAGACCTTCTTAAATGAACAATGCAAAGAAGTAGAGGAAAACAATAGAAAAGACTAGAAATCTCTTCAACAAAACTGGAGATATCAAGGGAACATTTCATGCAAGGATGAGCACAATAAAGGACCTGACAGAAGCAGAAGAGATTAAGTGGCAAGAATACACAGAACTATACAAAAAAGTCTTGATGACCCAGACAATCATAGTGTTGTCACTCACCTAGACCTGGACATCTTGGGGTGCGAAGTCAAGCAGGCTTTCGGAAGCATTACTACAAACGAGGCGAGTGGAAGTGACAGACTTCCAGCTAAGCCATTTCAAATCCTAAAAGATGATGCTGTTAAAGTGCTGCATTCAATATGCCAGCAAATTTGGAAAATTCGACAGTGGTTAAAGAAGCCAGATCCTCTCCAAGATAACAGCTGCATATTTTGACATTCAAGAAAACACAAAATTCTGGAAGGAGTAGGGGACCACACAAAGTTTCAGGATGATGGAACCGTTCATTATGACACTAGGGTGGTGGACATATGACCCTCTGCCTTTGTCAGAACCCATACAACTACAACAGGCTTCCCTGGTGGTTCAGATGGTAAGAATCTGCCTCCAGTGCAGGAGACCCAGGTTCAGTCCCTGGGTTGAAAAGATCCCTTGGAGAAGGGAATGGTAACCCATGCCAGAATTCTGACCTAGAGAATTCCATGGACAGGGGAGCCTGGCAGGCCACAGTCCACGGCGTCACAGAGTTGTACGTAACTCAACTGAGCAACTTTCAAATACATATATACAACTACACCACAAAGAGTGAAATAAACTCTTATGCAATATTTTCAAAAAATCGACCAGCATGTCAGTGGATCTCAGGATGACTCGAAGACTATAAAAAAGGAATTAGTGGGTGACACAACCTCACTGCAATGGGTCGAGGAAAGGAGCTGAGCTAAGTAACTCTGGAGCCGAGTATTCCACCTGACACTATAAGCTAATGGCGAGATTTTTTTTTTAAGTCCATAAACACTAAACACTGTATTGGGATTGGTAAATCTGTTGCTCTCAGGAGAACCAGCTGGCAATTCTGCAACTGCACATAAACTAGGACTGGACAGATTCATAAACAAACTGTGAAGAAGGGAAGCCAGGATTTTCACTGTCCAAAAAAAGAAACTAGGAAGAAGGCAAAGAACAAAATGAACCTGATATTTCTGGATTATAGATGTACATAAACAGGCAAATAGCTATAAAAACAAATATAGACATGTGTGTAGATTCTGTGATATCAGAATGAACCCATGTTTAAGATCGAGAAAGAAATATAGGTATCTATATGGATTAGTATATAAACAATGATTTCCTAGCTCTGTTCATTGCGAGTGCCCGAGAAAAGCAGTGACATCCCCTAGCAATGAGCACACTCAGTACCCAGGTCTTGGTTTCTAAATGCCATTCTCAACTAAAGGCTAATTCTGAGCTGGAGGAGGGAACACCACCGATGAGCCTGGCATATCCTATAGAACCAGAACGCCAAAAGGGCATAGGAGCCAAGCTGAGAGTTCTCCGTCACCATATCTGGAAGAATGTGAACAATAATGACAGTATTCAGTTATAACCCAAAGAACAAAGGAAATGACCATGAGTCCATNGGACACTAAGCTACTTATTCACAGTATCAAGAGAAAACAATCCATTTTCCAACCTGTAGGATATCTAGCCTTTATGCATGAGGCTAGTCTATTATTTTCCTTCTAAACTTCTACCTTCAAGGACAGTTGTGTGGTATTCCAGATAAATATTTTTGCTGTATTTATCCACCATTTCTACATGATTTCATCTTTCACTTATCCCTTTACCCAAGACCTCTCCACATCATATCCACATCTACACTGTTTATTTTTTATTCAGTTATAACATGCATTGCAACAAAGGGCATAAATCTTAAGAGCACCTCTCCACAAATTTTACATATGTATACACTCGTGTAACTATCATTCAGATCAAGATATATTTCAAGAAATGTACATATGATTGTTCCCCTTCACACACATATGCACACACACACACACACACACACACTCCCTCCATCCTTGGGATCACATTAAAGCTGTGGTATAAGCAAACAGAAAACAGGTCAACCACAATATGATCAACTGCTAAAACAATGCTTTTTAGTTCACTGCAGAAAAAAAGTATTCAAAGTATCACTTAAATTTGATGCAGAGAGCCTGTTACTACATTTCTAAGTCTTGAATCATTACCCTTTATTAAATTATGTTGCCTTGCCACTAAATCTGAACCAGTTATTTTCTTAAGGAAAAAAAAAAGTTACAAATCTCAGAATGGAAGAAAATATTTGCAGATCATATATCCAATAAAGTACTTGTCTCCAAAATATGTACAAAAAGTTGTCAAAACCAAACACTAAAATAAACAACCCAGTTTTTTTTAATGAGAAAAAGACCTGAACAGACACGTCACCAAAGAAGATATATAGATGGCAAATAAGCACATGGAGAGAGGCTCACTGTCAGCCATTCAGGAAATGCAAATTAAAGCCACCGGGAGAGACTACTGTATACTAGGGAACTGGCTAAAATTTACAAAAAGTAAGACTAACTGATGATAACACAAAAGCTGGTGAGGATACGGAGCCGTAGGAATGCAAAGTGATGGGCAGTTTGGAACAGTTTCACAGTTTCTTATAAAGCCAAACGCACATCTGCCATATAACCCCCTTTATATGGTGACCAAAGCCATCCCAAAGAAAACGAAAAGAAGACAAAGTGGTTGTCTGAGGGGACGTTACAAATAGCTGAGGAAAGAAGGGAAAGGCAAAGGAGAAAAGGCAAGATATACCCAATGGAAGGCAGAGTTTCATAGAGTATAAACAGAGATAAGCAGACCTTCTTAAATGAACAATGCAAAGAAGTAGAGGAAAACAATAGAAAAGACTAGAAATCTCTTCAACAGAACTGGAGATATCAAGGGAACATTTCATGCAAGGATGAGCACAATAAAGGACAGAAATGATAAGGACCTAACAGAAGCAGAAGAGATTAAGTGGCAAGAATACACAGAACTATACAAAAAAGTCTTAATGACCCAGACAATCATAGTGTTGTCACTCACCTAGACCTGGACATCTTGGGGTGCGAAGTCAAGCAGGCTTTCGGAAGCATTACTACAAACGAGGCGAGTGGAAGTGACAGACTTCCAGCTAAGCCATTTCAAATCCTAAAAGATGATGCTGTTAAAGTGCTGCATTCAATATGCCAGCAAATTTGGAAAATTCGACAGTGGTTAAAGAAGCCAGATCCTCTCCAAGATAAGAGCTGCATATTTTGACATTCAAGAAAACACAAAATTCTGGAAGGAGAATTCTGGAAGGAGTAGGGGACCACACAAAGTTTCAGGATGATGGAACCGTTCATTATGACACTAGGGTGGTGGACATATGACCCTCTGCCTTTGTCAGAACCCACACAACTACAACAGGCTTCCCTGGTGGTTCAGATGGTAAGAATCTGCCTCCAGTGCAGGAGACCCAGGTTCAGTCCCTGGGTTGAAAAGATCCCTTGGAGAAGGGAATGGTAACCCATGCCAGAATTCTGACCTAGAGAATTCCATGGACAGGGGAGCCTGGCAGGCCACAGTCCACGGCGTCACAGAGTTGTACGTAACTCAACTGAGCAACTTTCAAATACATATATACAACTACACCACAAAGAGTGGAATAAACTCTTATGCAATATTTTCAAAAAATCGACCAGCATGTCAGTGGATCTCAGGATGACTCGAAGACGATAAGAAAGGAATTAGTGGGTGACACAACCTCACTGCAATGGGTCGAGGAAAGGAGCTGAGCTAAGTAACTCTGGAGCCGAGTATTCCACCTGACACTATAAGCTAATGGCGAGATTTTTTTTTTAAGTCCATAAACACTAAACACTGTATTGGGATTGGTAAATCTGTTGCTCTCAGGAGAACCAGCTGGCAAATCTGCAACTGCACATAAACTAGGACTGGACAGATTCATAAACAAACTGTGAAGAAGGGAAGGCAGGATTTTCACTGTCCAAAAAAAGAAACTAGGAAGAAGGCAAAGAACAAAATGAACCTGATATTTCTGGATTATAGATGTACATAAACAGGCAAATAGCTATAAAAACAAATATAGACATGTGTGTAGATTCTGTGATATCAGAATGAACCCATGTTTAAGATCGAGAAAGAAATATAGGTATCTATATGGATTAGTATATAAACAATGATTTCCTAGCTCTGTTCATTGCGAGTGCCCGAGAAAAGCAGTGACATCCCCTAGCAATGAGCACACTCAGTACCCAGGTCTTGGTTTCTAAATGCCATTCTCAACTAAAGGCTAATTCTGAGCTGGAGGAGGGAACACCACCGATGAGCCTGGCGTATCCTATAGAGCCAGAACGCCAAAAGGGCATAGGAGCCAAGCTGAGAGTTCTCCGTCACCATATCTGGAAGAATGTGAACAATAATGACAGTATTCAGTTATAACCCAAAGAACAAAGGAAATGACCATGAGTCCATACTGACCTAGTAACTGAATAAACAAACAGAGAAGGAACTACAAGAATGAGGAATATGAAAATTCATCAATAAAAATGCACATTCATACCGCTCAGGGTAGATAAATACTAAAAGCAGTGGGCAGTTAATGAAGCTATAGAGAAAGAGGGATTTTCAGTGCTGTAAAGTACATCACCCCAAATTTATTAAACACTGTGCTCATTTTCAGATATGCCCACAAATTAATTGATACTCATCCCTCCAGAAGGTGGAGCTAAATCCCCTTCCCTTACCAGGAGCTGGACATGATTATTTGCTTCTAACAGAATACAGAAAGGTAAAGATAATTATTACACTATGGAGAAAGCTGGCNGAAAATTCACCATGATGAGGGTGTGTCATAGGGATATAAAAGCCCACTAAAAGCATTTCCAACAGCCACATCTGGAACAATTTAAGCAACAAAATAAAGCAGTATTGGATTATAACCTAAAGCATGAAATGAATATACATGAATCCATACTGATAAAATGATTGAATGAATAAGTAAATGTAAGAAAACAGAAACTCTCCCATGCAGAATTAAAAGAATTTATGTAGATCCTGTGACCCCAAGGAAGTGGAGCATAACTCCCACACTTTAAGGCAAGGCTATGTAAAACAACTTTCTTCCAAAGAGTATAGTTTGAAAAGAGAGAGGGAAAAGGAGTAACTTTCCAGTGGAGAAAGCTGCCAAATACCACTTCAAGCCAGAAGGTCAAGGTTAACGAACAGTGAAAACTCATATTGATAGTATGTACAACAGCATGTGATAATTATGGTCTCTTATCTCTGTAATCTTCTTCCCCAAAACACATGAACCCAGTCTAATCAGAAAATTAAGAAACATTTTCTAAAACATTTGACTACTACTCCTCAAAACTGTCAAGGCCATTGAAAACAAGTCAAGTCAGAAAAACTGTCAAGCTAAGAGGAGGCTAATGAGACGTGATGGCCAAAATGTAAAGTGGGATCCTGTGTGGGATCCTAAAATAGAAAAAGGACATTAGGGAAAAATAGAAATTCTGACTAGGGGGAGTGGTGCTAGTATCAATAGTTCCATCAGTTATTAAAAAAAAAATACACCACAATAATGAAAGGTGTTGAAAATGGGTGTGGGGTATACAGGAACTCTCTATACCAACTTTGCAATAATTCTGTAAATCTAAAACTGTCCTATAACAAATAGTTTATTAAAAGAAAACGAAAGCTGATCAAGAAGTGAGGGGATGGTATCTTGACATCGTCATTAAAGTGCAAAGAACTTGAAGAGTCATGAAAATTTTCAGAAAAGGGCAGGATTGAGATATCGGGAAAGGCAGGTAGGAACAAAATCTCTGAAGTCCCAGGACCCAGGAAAGCAGTAACATGGAGCTCCATCAGAACTAGGCAGGGCACACAGGAAAAATCCAAAGGGTTGTTTGACTCAACAATTGGTGAGATAAAAACCCTGGAAGCACACAGCCCATTTTGATTGGTTTTTACGGCCACACAGGCTCAATTCTCTAACATTTTCTAATGGGTTCATTCATTATCAACCCAAAATTTTCTGTCTCCTTACACAATGATTTTTCTCAGATATGCATACTAAGAGTTCGATCTTTGATTGGAGAACTAAGATCCTGCATGCCACACAGCACGACCAAAAAAAAAAAAGTTGTAAGAATAGTTAAAGAACTCCCACACACCCCTCATCCAGACACCCAGTTTCTCCAAGTATCACCATTTTACCATTTTTGTGTTCTCTCTCCCTCTTTGTATGTAAGCTTCAGAGTAGTTATTTTGATAAACATACTGTATTCTTATCAACTGAACTTTCTAAATGTAAATAATATCTCCTTAAACTTTCAGTACTTTGGATGCCCAGTGTCATGGTAACAACCCATTTTCATTATACCATAAAAGGTACAGAAGATTGAAATGAATTTGAAGTAATATCAGGATAGTCCCGACTCTATACTGACAGATCCTAAATTTATAAGAGCCAACAAACATAGTCCTTCATTTAACAGAACTTAAAGACTATTTTCCTAAGATTAACTTTTGTCATAGAATTTGTGGCTAGGCAGATCATGGAGAATAGAGATATTCCCATGTTGTATATAACACAATCAATTCTATAATTCTTCAAAAATTTAATATTTGTTAAGTGGAGTCAGAACATGTAAAAGTTCTATCTATGACTAACAGATAGATCGAGTAGCTTGTGTATCATTGCAAATGGCATGTTAACGTGAAATATTGTCTTGTGGNTAACTTTTGTCATAGAATTTGTGGCTAGGCAGATCATGGAGAATAGAGATATTCCCATGTTGCATATAACACAATCAATTCTATAATTCTTCAAAAATTTAATATTTGTTAAGTGGAGTCAGAACATGTAAAAGTTCGATCTATGACTAACAGATAGATCGAGTAGCTTGTGTATCATTGCAAATGGCATGTTAATGTGAAATATTGTCTTGCGGCATAAATCAGTCACCAGTATTATCTTTAATGGTACAAGTAAAGTCACAATAACAGACAGAGGGGTTTAAACCACATCCTGCATCTGTGTACATCCTAGTTTTTTATGTAGTGGAGCACTAATCTTCCCCCACACACCTCTTCCCACCTATCTCTCCTTCCTCCCACATGACCCACAGGTAACAAGTTAAAAAAGTAAATCCATTTTCCATGGCGGCAACTGCTAAATATGCTGTGAGAACTACACCTTTAAATAGAACAGTAGGGGGGAAACTGCCATCTCATTTTAAATCGCTTTGCTAAAGTCTTTGAAAGAGGTAAGATTTCAGAAAACATCTGATAGAAAAGACCCATCACTGAAAAGAGGGCATTCTAGGCCAAGAACATCGTGCCAAGAGACATCCAGGAAACAATGGTTTAGTAGAAAGAACATGTGCTTTGGAACCAGGTGGACTCGGGTCTCCTTCCCGGCTTACTGGTACTAACAGTGCATTTCTGCCCTTGGGCAAGTTCCTGAGATGCCTTCCTTCCTAAGTAAAATAAATGTGGAGAATGAAACCTAACTTGAATTGGTAAAAAGATGAAAAATAGCAAGCCAGCACATAACATGTGCTCCATCACCACGACCAGTAGAGGGGTCCCGATGGGGTCTCCTCCCCGGGGGGAACGAGCCTCTAGGCAGCTCTCCCTCCTGGTTGTATATCTGTACCCTCGCTGGGGTCTTCTGTCCAGACTGTATCTTTGAATCCAAAATCCCCAGTTTTCTTATTCTCCACTGGAGACCATTTGCTTCAGTTACAGAGAAGGAAGCAGTATGTTGAGAAAGTGTAAAATTACCAAAACTACCAAAAACAACTTCAGTTCAGTCACTCAGTCGTGTCCAGCTCTTTGCGACCCCATGGACTGCAGCACACCAGGCCTCCCTGTCCATCACCAACTCCCAGAGCTTGCTCAAACTCATGTCCATCACATTGGTGATACCATCCAACCATCTCATCCTCTGCCGCCCTCTTCTCCTCCACCCTTCAATCTTTTCCAGCATCAGGGTCTTTTCCAATTGAGTTGATTCATTCAATCAGGTGGCCAAAGTACTGGAGTTTCGGCTTCAGCATCAGTCCTTCCAATGAATATTCAGGACTGATTTCCTTTAAGATTGATTGATTGGATCTCCTTGCAGTCCAAGGGACTCTCAAGAGTCTTCTCTAACACCACAGTTCAAAAAACGACTTAGCTTTTACCTAAATCAAACACTCATCACAGTGTCATTTCTCTTATCATGATATATATTTAAAACAAATATTTTCCTACAACTACCACATAATTTTCTGACAAACCAGACTATTTGGTAATTTAAGAAAAAAATTGAAATGAAAGTATCTTGTTTGTCCGGAAATCAATCTTCCCAATTTCCTTTCCAAACATATGTTTATACCAGATTTTTTAAATTCGTGTTGTTTTTTAAGGACAGTTATTGCTTCAAATGAAAACTATTCTGATCAGTGCGCCAATTATAAAACTGAAGGTTAGAACAGGCGGTTAAAACGTACACTCAGAACAAGGTTAGCTGCTGCCAACACAACAGACATGCCAAGACTCAGCTGCAAGTAAAGTCAGACGAACTTTCCAGCTACAGACAAATCTAACAGTAATTACAGCACTAATGACCCGTCACTAATGAGCAAGCTTGGCAACTAAAGTAGGTGTAAATCAGGAAAACAGAGACTAAACAAGGCCATTTCCCATTATCTTGTTGATTTCTTTTTTAAGAGTTCGACAAAATCTAGGTATGAAATGAACCACCTGAAAACGCACTCCCTTCCCAGACTCCACCCTGGAAACCTCTCTCTGGGTTCCCCGGGCAGAAAAGCACCCCTGGCCTCCAAGGCCAGGGTCTCCGAGGTCAAGGTGATAAAAGGCCCCGTCTGGAGTTCACAGGTGTGTCTGGAGCTCAAACAAGGCGCTGGGGGCTCTCTCAATGAGTGGACGGAGCATTTCAAGAGCGCTTTCTGTTCAAGCATGCCCCACATTTGTTTATTGCACCATTTATATCACCTTGTAAAAATACTCTGGAGCAATACAGCCAAAGTCTCCCACAGTCCTCTCGCTACCTTCCCAGAGACGTGCGGGTCTTCCAGGATCCCTGGTGGCCCTGGTTCCCGCCTCTGAGCCCGCCTCATGGTGCTGTTTTCTGACTCCCTTATCCCAAACTCATCTGTGCTCACAGCCTCCCTTCTCCTACTTCCTCCTCCTATCTGAGTCCCACTTTTTTCCTCACAGCCTTGTTCATTCATTTGCTCTTTTCATCTCTGTGCGTGATCTGCTCCAACAATCTCTCTCATCACAATGGACAGCAGCAAACCACAAAAAATCAGAATTCTTTATTTGGCTGTGTCGGGTCTCAATTGGGGGACTTGGGACCTCAGTTGCAGAGCATGGACTCTTTCATTGCGGCGCCAGGCTTAGTTGCTTCTCCACATATGGGATCTTAGTTCCCTGACCAGGGATTGAACCTGCATCCTCTGCTCTGCAAGGTGGATTCTTAACCAGTGGACCACCTGGGGAGTCCCCACAAAGAGAATGTTTCAAGCATGTCGGCTTAGCCCGCCTAATGCCCATGTCTCCCGTCCAGTTCTGCGTGACTCAAATGGTAGCACCGGGTTTGTACTTAACAGTGTTCATCTGTTGGTCGCTTCTGTTTCCCTCGCTGCCTGAACGAGAAGGCTCCAAGAGTGTCTGTGTGCCGACACTCCTCTCCTCTCTGCCTCACAAGGCAAAGTGCTTTCCTTCACCATCCACTCCCTTTACCCCATGTGTTTTCAATCACTGGGCCTCGGAGGCTGGGCTGAAAAGAAAGAAGAGGAGGAGCAGGATGAGGTGAGGTGGCTGGGACTTCTTGTCCTCACTCAGCTCAGGCTGGAGAGGGGTGCAGAAAAACCTTTGGGGGCTGGACAGCCACTGCCTGCTGCCTCCTGGGTGAACCTGGGACAAGGAACCCTGGGCAGGAGGAACGGCACAGGGAGGAGGCGGATGGGCGACAAAGGAGAGAAGAACTTGGGTATCCCAACCACAGACCCATCAGGAGCTCAGCATCCCCGCCATCTCCCATCTCCCCTGCTCACCCCACGTCTTCATAAGTCTGACCAGAAAATCTCTCTCGAAATGCATCTCATAGACCCCCTACAAGTCTGAGAGCCATTGCTAGCTCATGTTGCGTTTCCAACAAGAATAAGCCATAGTAACAAATCCAAACACTAGTGGGAATGGAGGCAGGGCTGGTTGGGGATGGGTGGGGGGACAGTCCTGCAGAGTCAGAGTCCACACATCCCACCTCCCCCCCACCCCCCATCACAGAGAGGCACGGGGTTCCCCGGGGAAGCTCTAAGAAGAGCAGAAACCCTGGAGAACATGTGTGAGCCAATTCCTCGCACTCGCATTCTCCAGGCCCATCTCCCTTGCAGTTCTAGACTACAGACAGGGCAAAGAGCCCTCCCTCCTTGCAGACTAGAGCTGGGCTTCAGGTTCCTCTGTAAGCTGAGGGAGCTGGACTAGAGCAGTGAGACCTGCATAGCACAATCACCCTGGGAGCCAACCCCCGGCCCGCGCCCACTTTGAGATCCACCTCCAGAGACTCCATCTAGCCAGCCAGGGACGAGCCCAATGGTATCTTCATTTTAAATTCTCCAGGAGGCTCTCTTGTGCTGCCAGTGCTGAGATCACTGGACAACAATGTCTTTAAAAGCCCCTCCAGCTCTATGAAGCAGCAGAGGGCATGGGGAGAGCAGTCAGCAGAAACTGGTTTCCACCTCTTCTTGTCCACGTGACTCTGGGTAGGTCTCTATCCTCCCAGAGTCACACCTTCCTCATCTGATCCTGTAGATGACAATGCATCCTCCATAATGTTATGAGGTGGAAATAAAATCATGCAGGGGAAGAACCCGAATACAGTCACTAGTGTTTAATGTAACTACGCGATGAGTGAGCTGAAAACGTCAGAGACATCCTTAAGTCTTAGTCATGTCCAACTCTTTGCAATCCCATGGACTGTAGCCCACCAGGCTCCTCTGACCATGGGATTCTCCAGGCAAGAATACTGGAGTGGGTTGCTGTGCCCTCCTCCAGGGGATCGTCCCAGTTCAGGGATAGAAGCCGGGTCTCCTGCGTTGCAGACAGATTCTTTACCATCTGAACCACCAGGGAAGTCCTACCTCCTTAAGTTCCCCACTAACATAGGAGGACCAGTGGGATCCTGCCTGCATTCAACCCTGCTAAGGAGGCAGTTGCTAATAAAAGAGCTGAGAGGCCCAAGTGCCAAGTGGACCAAGCCCTGAAGGGCAGGGGGATGGGGGCCGCCTGCAGCAGGACGGGTGGGGGAACCACAGGAAAAGGCTTTCCTCTCCCTCAATGAACAAACGCTGTAGATAAAAAGTTAAGGGAAAAAAAAGGAAAGAAACAGCATAAAGCTGTAAATGCTGGCTTCTGGCCAGTCTGCCAGGGTGAGGGAATGAATTTCCCATTCAAAACTGTTTCAACCCAGTCTATTTGTTAATCTATTTCAAAGCAAGCCACTTTTTTTTTCCCCTCTCACACTAACATAAAAGTTTCCAAACTGCCCTAATTGGAACTAACATCACACAGGCAATATGGATCTGTCTCAGATGAAGAGGGGAAAAGTGTGAAGAAGTTAATTTTAAAACCAACCTTATTGTTCTTACTTTCACCCAAGGGTTACAAGAATTTATGATACCATGCAGGGGGCCTCTGGGGCTCCTGGGCACAAAGCCTTCCTGTGTCCCTCATTTCTTTGATCATAGGGAACAGCCTTCACTCAGCCTCTGTGACCTTTCCTGGATTCCAATGGGCAGATTCAAACAGTTAATTAGGGAAGGGAGGGAATGTGAGAAGAGGGTGAAACAGTCAAGAACAGCCTTTATCTTTGAGCTGTTTTGCAAATACTGAAACCCCCTCCAGGTGGGAGACATTAACGATTAACTTAATGATGGTATGCTGCCCACAAGCATGGGGACCCCAGACCAGTTGGACCTGAAGGTTGATGATGCTGACTCCGACTTTACCTCATCACCAACCCAGCAGAATAATGTCCACCAGCTGATCACCCTCTCTTTGAACAATTATCATAAAACTTCTTGCTGTCTTCTCCAAGGAAGGACACGTGGTTTTGGGGGGATAGCCCACCGTGGCCCCTTTTGCTTGGCAAAGTAATAAAGCTATCCTTTTCTACTTCGCTCAAAAACTCCATTATTTGATTCAGCACCAGTGTACAAGGGAGCTGAGTTTCCAGCATCATTTAGATGAGAGAGTGCCTACAAACCAACTATTTGGTAGTAATGAAGCCTATACATTTTAGGCACGCATATGAAAACAGTCATGACCAAAGCTGTGAAATTAACATGCAAACTGTCTTTTAGCTGGCATTATTTCTTTTAAAAAATTATTTTTTCACTGATCACACTAAAATTCAGAATAGGGAATTAATTCCCTGGTGGTCCAGTGGTTAGGACTCTGTGCTTTCATTGCCAAGAGCCTGTGTTTAATCTTTGGTCAGGGAGCTAAGATTCCCCTAAGCCACGAGGCACAACCAAAAAAAAAAAAA
>SJYW01043035.1:71365-87260 GCA_006410735.1 Raphicerus campestris | reverse complement strand
CTTCCCAGAGACGTGCGGGTCTTCCAGGATCCCTGGTGGCCCTGGTTCCCGCCTCTGAGCCCGCCTCATGGTGCTGTTCTCCGACTCCCTTATCCCAAACTCATCTGTGCTCACAGCCTCCCTTCTCCTACTTCCTCCTCCTATCTGAGTCCCACTTTTTTCCTCACAGCCTTGTTCATTCATTTGCTCTTTTCATCTCTGTGCGTGATCTGCTCCAACAATCTCTCTCATCACAATGGACAGCAGCAAACCACAAAAAATCAGAATTCTTTATTTGGCTGTGTCGGGTCTCAATTGGGGGACTTGGGACCTCAGTTGCAGAGCATGGACTCTTTCATTGCGGCGCCAGGCTTAGTTGCTTCTCCACATATGGGATCTTAGTTCCCTGACCAGGGATTGAACCTGCATCCTCTGCTCTGCAAGGTGGATTCTTAACCAGTGGACCACCTGGGGAGTCCCCACAAAGAGAATGTTTCAAGCATGTCGGCTTAGCCCGCNTCATTTATTTGACTGCACCGGGTCTTAGCTGCAGCATGTAGAAACCTTTTTTGGTTGTGCCATGTGAATTCTCATTGCAGCATATGAAATCTAATTCCAGAACCAGTGATCAAAACCTGGGCTTTCTGTACTGGCAGAATCTTAGCCCCTGGACCCTCAGGGAAGGACATGCACTCATCTTCTCCTGCGAGAACACCAAAATCGCAACTAGCTGCTGAAAAACCATCAACAGGAGGATGTTGGAACCCACCAAGAAAAAGATACCCCACATCCAAGGACAAAGCAGAAGCCACAATGAGGTGGCAGGAAGGGCAAGATCACATTAACATCAAATCCCATACCTGCCAGGTGGGCGACCCACAAACTGAAGAACAAGAATACCAAAGGAGTTCTCACACTGTTGCAGACATTCTAGGCCCCACATCAGACTTCCGATCCTGGGGCTTCAGCAAAGGGACTAGGAATCCCAAGGAAATATGACTCTGAAGGACAGTAGGATTTGATTACAGAACTTCGCAGGACTGGGAGAAACAGATTCTTGGAGGGCACAAACAAAGTCTCTCAGTCTATAGCGCAAAAAGCGAGAACACTGAGGGAACATCAAGTCACCCTTTGATAAGGAGATTCTAGTATTGACCCTATCAAGACAGTGGAAGTACAACCTCAAAGACAATCCAGAGATCACCAGGACCTGTGATCAGCACAGGTCCTAAGAGCAGGGGCCCAGGGTGGGAGAGGAAAACATGGTCTCCTCCACCTATGGGGGCTTCCCAGGTGATGCAATGGTCAAGAGTTCGGCTACCAATGCAAGAGATACAAAAGGCATGAGTTCAATACCTGTGTGGGGAAGATCCCCTGGAGAAGGAAATGGCAACCCACTCCAGTATTCTTGCCTGGGAAATCCCATGGACAGAAGACCCTGGTGGGCTACAGTCCATGGGGTCACAAAGAGTCGGACATGACTAAATGCTCTTGCATACCATATATGCCTCCACCAATATATCAAGGGACAGGGCTGACTGGAGCCACAGGGCCCCAGAGAGAGCCAGCTCGGGGGCAGAGAATCACCACAAGAGAGGGGCCCCAACAGCCAGCCACTGCAGAACCAATGTGCCAAGCCAGACCTGGGAGGCAGAGCATCAGGTCAAAGAGGATTAGTCCCCAGCCTCCAGGCTGAAATGTTATGACATGATGACGTGGACTTGTTACCCCTTTCTTCTTTCCTATTTCTCCTTTAGAACGGGAATGTCTACCCTTTGCCTGTGCCACCATAAAGTTATGTCTGAAAAACACATAATTCATTTGGTTTCACAGACTCACAGCTAAAGAGGAATTTGCCTCTGCATAGAATGGTACCTGAGTCTCACTCGTATCTGATTTATATGCTGTTTAGATGAGATTTTGGACTTAGACTTTAAAGCTGATGCTGGAAAGAGTAAAAACTTCAGAAACTGTTGGGATGAATGAGTATATTATGTGGACAAGAAGGACATGACTTTGGGGAAGGAATAAGGGCAAATTTATGAATGAATGTTTGAGGGTCCCCCCAACTCATATGTTGAAATCCTAACCCCAAGATGATGGTATTAGAAAGCCGGGCCTTTGACATGTGGATACGTGATGAGGATGGAGCCCTTACAAATGGAATTAGTACACTTATTAAAGTCCAGAGAACTCTCACCCTCACATGAGGACAGGGAGGAGACAGCTGTCCATGGACCAGGAAGCAGGCTCTCACCAGATTTGGAATCTGCTGGTGCTTTGACCTTCAACTTTCAGGCCTTTGGAGCTTTATGAAATAAATGTTTAGGTCACCTAGTTATGGCATTTTTGGTCACAGCCCAAACTAAGACATCACCTACTATAGCTGCCTGCTGCTAAGTTGCTTCAATCATGTCTGACTCTGTGCGACCCCATATACAACAGCCCACTAGGCTCCCCCATCCCTGGGATTCTCCAGGCAAGAATGCTGGAGTGGGTTGTCATTTCCTTCTCCAATGCATGAAAGTGAAAAGTGAAAGTGAAGTTGCTCAGTAGTGCTGAACTTTTAGCGACCCCATGGTCTGCAGCCTACCAGGCTCCTCCATCCATGGGATTTTCCAGACAAGAGTACTGGAGTGGGTTGCCACTGCCTTCTCCAACTATAGCTGCCTACATCTCTTCATCTCATTCTTCCCAAGCCTTTCTCTAATGAATTGCACTGTCCAAAGCTCCATGCCCAGCCTGGACAATCTCCACCTAGGATCACAGACAAAAAGCCAAGAAATGACCATTAGACCCACTTAGAAGCAGCATCATGAAGGGTTTTCCAGAAAACAGAAGGGAAATTTTAATAAAGCAAGACAGCTCAGGCATCAAAATCAAGGCTTTTTCATCAAGGGAAAGTAACTACACAACCTATAGAAATACCAGTAACGGTGCTCTGTTCCAATCTCATCACAGTCCGGGGACAGAGGCACATTTAGTGAAGAGCAGGCCGCCGTATGCAGCCCAGCAGGAGGTCCTCACCTCTAGGACCAGCCCAGGAGGTGACAAAACAGACAAGAACCTTCTCCCACCTTATGCCCACTTCATGCTCTCTCATCCTCTGCGTGGGGTCAGGGGGGTTCAGGAGAAGCAAATGGGAGCAGTACCCCTGAGTCATAGATGGGGTGACCCAGGGTGCACGGCGGCCTGGCTGCCTTTGGGCATCACTAAGCCCAGGAGAACCTGCATCCAATTTCCCCCAGTCACCTATAGCTGAGAAACACAGTGTTCATCCCCAAATCAACTGCAGTCAAACTTCTAAGTATTTGCTGAGAAAAAAAACTTACTGTTCTGGGTGCTACAGGGTATGAGAGTGATTTATGACATCTGCTTCCCATCAGCTTATATTTCAGACAGGAATATTATACATATATTGATATTATCTGTAGAAGATTATACATAATAGATTTTATATTACATATAATAGATCATACATCATATATAGAACCAGATCATAGCTTATATAATAGATTATATATTTTATTTAAATAATTGTAGAAAACTATATATGTAAAATGGGGTTTCCCCAGTGGTTCAACAGAGAAGGCAATGGCACCCTACTCCAGTACTCTTGCCTAGAAAATCCCATGGACGGAGGAGCCTGGTAGGCTGCAGTCCATAGGGTCGTGAAGAGTCGGACACGACTGAGCGACTTCACTTTCACTTTTCACTTTCATGCACTGGAGAAGGAAATGGCAACCCACTCCAGTGTTCTTGCCTGGAGAATCCCAGGGACGGGGGAGCCTTGTGGGCTGCCATCTATGGGGTCGCACAGGGTCAGACACGACTGGAGCAACTTAGCAGCAGCAGCAGTGGTTCAGACCATAAAGAGTCTGCCTGCAATGCAGGAGACCAAAGTTCAGTCCCTGGGTTGAGACGATGCCCTGGAGAAGGGACTAGCAACCCACTCCAATGTGCTTGTCCTCCAGGGACAGAGGAGCCTGCAGGCTCCAGTCCATGGGGTCACAAAGAGTTGGACAAGAAGGAGCAACTAACTGCACTTCTACATATATGTAATATGTAACAGAGGATTATATGCAGTCTATACATAATTAAAGTTCTACATATTATAATAGACTATGTATGTTATAAATGTAGTAGATTATATAACTGTATAAATATATATCTTTGTAAGTGGAGCCTGTAAATGTGTACTACGACAGTATGTGAAGCTGAAGCTTGTGCAATGAGCACATGAGGAAAGGAGGGAGAAACAGCGTGGCACTCCTGTATGAGTGCCACCTTCTTTCCAAAGAAGCACAGTTTGAAAATCCATGCTCTAAATTCTACCTATCAAAATGAGTCAATTTTTTCAAAACTTAACATGACAAATACAAGATCCTTAGGAATCAAGACACTCTATTCAGGTAAAGAATGCTATGGTATAATAAAGGCTGTAATTACATGAGTGTAAGTAGTTGGGAGCAGTTTTTTCTTCTCATTGGCTTCAGTAAGATCAGAATTAAAATCATATTTTTTTAAAGTATACCCATACACTTCAAACCCTAGAGGTTCTGTGGTAAAGAATCCACCTGCCAAGCCAGAGATGGGGGTTCGATCCCTGGGTCAGAAAGACTCCTTGGAGAAGGAAATGGCAACTCACTCCAGTTCTTACCTGGCCTGAAAAATTTCTTGGAAATAGGAGCATGGCAGTCTATCTTCCATAGGTTTGCAAAAGAGGTGGACACAACTTAGCAACTCAACAACAACAAAGGATACCTTGATAAAATTGTTTGTGTGTTTTCTTTTAAAGTACAGCCATCTTTGAGCACGTTCCAATATCAAACTGCAGATTTACACAAAAGAAGTCTCCACTTCATATCAAGATCGCTACACACAGATTTCCTACATCATTTAAAGTATGATTCTAATTGCCATCAACCATGAAGTAAACTTGGAAATGGGTCCTCTCTTAGTTGAACTCTGAGATGGCAGCATCTCTGGCCAAAAGACTTGAGCAAAAGCCTCCCAGAGACCCTGGGCTATGATGCCAGACTCACAGAAACTGTGAGAGAATAACTAGCCATTTGCTACACAGCAATAGAAAAAGAAAGAGAATTATTTCAGAAAAACATCTACTTCTGCTTCATTGACAACCCAATAGCCTTTGACTGTGTGAATCAAAACAACCGTGGAAAATTCTTTAAGAGATGGGAACAGACCATCTGACCTGCCTCTTGAGAAACCTGGATGCAGGTCAGGAAGCAACAATTAGAACCAGACATGGAACCAGACTGGTTCCAAATTGGGAAAGGAGTATATCAAGACTGTACACTATCATTCTGCTTATTTAACTTATATGCAGAGTAGATCATGTGAAATGCCAGGCAGGATGACACACAGGCTGGGATCAAGATTGCCAGGAGAAACATCAACAACCTCAGATATGCAGATAGTACCACACTAATGGCAGGAAGTGAAGAGGAACTAAAGGGCCTCTTGATGAAAGTGAAAGAGAAGAGTGAAAAAGCTGGCTTAAAACTCAACATTCAAAAAATGAAGATCATGGCATCCGGTCCCATCACTTCATGGCAAATAGATGGGAAAGCAATAGAAACAGTGACAGACTTTATTTTCCTGGGCTCCCAAATCCCTGAGGATGGTGACTGCAGTCATGAAATTATAAGACCCTTGCTCCTTAGAAGAAAAACTATGACAAGTGTAGTGTATTAAAAAGCAGGGACATCACTTTGCTGACAAAGGTCTGAATAGTCAGGGCTATGGTTTTTCCAGTAGTCATGAACAAATGTGAGAATTGGACCATAAAGAAGGCTGAGCACCAAAGAACTGGAAGCTTTTGAATCATGGTGTTGGAGAAGATTCTTGAGAGTCCCTGGGACTGCAAGGGGATCAAATGAGTCCATCCTAAAGGAAATCAGTCCTGAATATTCATTGGAAGGACTGATGCTGAACTCCAATACTCTGGCCACCTAATGCAAGAAGCCAGCTCATTAGAAGAGATCCTGATGCTGGGAAAGATTGAAGGAAGGAGAAGGGGACAACAGACAATGAGATGGTTGGATGGTATCACTGATTCAATGAGTGTGAGCAAACTCTGGGAGGTGGTGAAGGACAGGAAAGTCTGGCATCCTGCAGTCCATGGGATCACAAAGAGTGGGACAGGACTTGGCAACTGAACAGCAACAATAATATTTGCCCTTTTAAAAAATTATCAAAATACAAGGCTTATATTTCTTTCAGTGTGCAAATTTACATTTCTGACTTTGAAATACTCTTTATCTTGCGGAACTGAATAGTTAACTTATGTTGTGTAAACGTTGCAAACAAAGAACTGAATTTAATACAAGTTGATTCAAAGGAAAAAAAGAGGGAGAGAAGAGATCAGGGTACACAGATACACACCAGGCTGCACCCATACAGCAGGAGGACCACGTGAGGATGGACCAAACCAGGGAGAGCCTCAGTTGCAGCCGGCCCCGCCAGCTCCTTGATCTTATAACTTCAGCCTCCAGAACAGAGAGAAAACATTTATGTTGTCAACACCAACAACGAAAACAAAACTGCTTCCGACAGGCCACACTTTAGGACACAAAATGTAACACGGTCACTGAAAACAGATCTGATCATCTAGCCATGGCAGAAGCAGCTTGCTTTGGCGTTGGACCAAGATCACAATCTAGGCAGCCCGGGACAAACCGCTGAAGGAGGCCCGGCAGCACCAGGGCCAGGCATCCTGAAGGTGGACCAAGGTGAGCCCTGAGACCCGCGCCGCTGCTCCCAACTCACAGCAGCAAGTGAGTCGGGGTCACAGGAGCCGCAGTTGGCCATCCGGCTCCTGAGTCAGTGCCCTGGCAGCAGAGACGAGTGGCAGCTGGCTGGGCCTAAGGCAGGGCCCTGGCCAGGCTGGCACAGACAGCCTGGGNGACACACAGGCTGGGATCAAGATTGCCAGGAGAAACATCAACAACCTCAGATATGCAGATAGTACCACACTAATGGCAGGAAGTGAAGAGGAACTAAAGAGCCTCTTGATGAAAGTGAAAGAGAAGAGTGAAAAAGCTGGCTTAAAACTCAACATTCAAAAAATGAAGATCATGGCATCCGGTCCCATCACTTCATGGCAAATCGATGGGAAAGCAATAGAAACAGTGACAGACTTTATTTTCCTGGGCTCCCAAATCCCTGAGGATGGTGACTGCAGTCATGAAATTATAAGACCCTTGCTCCTTAGAAGAAAAACTATGACAAGTGTAGTATATTAAAAAGCAGGGACATCACTTTGCTGACAAAGGTCTGAATAGTCAGGGCTATGGTTTTTCCAGTAGTCATGAACAAATGTGAGAATTGGACCATAAAGAAGGCTGAGCACCAAAGAACTGGAAGCTTTTGAATCATGGTGTTGGAGAAGACTCTTGAGAGTCCCTGGGACTGCAAGGGGATCAAATGAGTCCATCCTAAAGGAAATCAGTCCTGAATATTCATTGGAAGGACTGATGCTGAACTCCAATACTCTGGCCACCTAATGCAAGAAGCCAGCTCATTAGAAGAGATCCTGATGCTGGGAAAGATTGAAGGAAGGAGAAGGGGACAACAGACAATGAGATGGTTGGATGGTATCACTGATTCAATGAGTGTGAGCAAACTCTGGGAGGTGGTGAAGGACAGCAAAGTCTGGCATCCTGCAGTCCATGGGATCACAAAGAGTGGGACAGGACTTGGCAACTGAACAGCAACAATAATAGTTGCCCTTTTAAAAAATTATCAAAATACAAGGCTTATATTTCTTTCAGTGTGCAAATTTACATTTCTGACTTTGAAATACTCTTTATCTTGCGGAACTGAATAGTTAACTTATGTTGTGTAAACGTTGCACACAAAGAACTGAATTTAATACAAGTTGATTCAAAGGAAAAAAAGAGAAGAGAGAGAAGAGATCAGGGTACACAGATACACACCAGGCTGCACCCATACAGCGGGAGGACCACGTGAGGATGGACCAAACCAGGGAGAGCCTCAGTTGCAGCCGGCCCCGCCAGCTCCTTGATCTTATAACTTCAGCCTCCAGAACAGAGAGAAAACATTTATGTTGTCAACACCAACAACGAAAACAAAACTGCTTCCGACAGGCCACACTTTAGGACACAAAATGTAACACGGTCACTGAAAACAGATCTGATCATCTAGCCATGGCAGAAGCAGCTTGCTTTGGCGTTGGACCAAGATCACAATCTAGGCAGCCCGGGACAAACCGCTGAAGGAGGCCCGGCAGCACCAGGGCCAGGCATCCTGAAGGTGGACCAAGGTGAGCCCTGAGACCCGCGCCGCTGCTCCCAACTCACAGCAGCAAGTGAGTCGGGGTCACAGGAGCCGCAGTTGGCCATCCGGCTCCTGAGTCAGTGCCCTGGCAGCAGAGACGAGTGGCAGCTGGCTGGGCCTAAGGCAGGGCCCTGGCCAGGCTGGCACAGACAGCCTGGGAGCCTTGTTCACCATTTGGAAGGGGGTCAGAGGGTAAGAGTTTGTAAGGGGGTCAGGGTGGTGTTGGGTGCAGAAGTAGCATAGTGCTCAGCCTGACCCACTACCCTCCACCAAGGCAGGTGGAGAATCCATGGTCTTTCCCTAAATACAAACTTAATTTAACAAAAGTAATGAGTCAAATCAAAACGGCTTACATTTCTTCCCATTACTTACATTGAGAAAAACAGACCAAATTTTTATCTTCAACACCTTCCAGGAAGCTACTTGCAACTGCCTTTCCCTAAGCTCTGCTGCTGCGAAAAATGCAGAAGGATGGATGGAAGAACCACTGATACATTTTTAAGTAGTCACGGAACACGATGTACACATATACTTAAATTTGAAATAGATTTTATTGATGCACCCCACACCTACCCGATCCTGGTGGCCTATTTCCCAGCTTTGTTTTCCACCTCTCCTTCTTCTCTAAATCTATACTTTCTCAAAACTGACTTTACTNACGATGTACACATATACTTAAATTTGAAATAGATTTTATTGATGCACCCCACACCTACCCGATCCTGGTGGCCTATTTCCCAGCTTTGTTTTCCACCTCTCCTTCTTCTCTAAATCTATACTTTCTCAAAACTGACTTTACTTTCCAATAACGCAAAACCTGCCCACATCTCCCCACCTTCACTACCTTCAGGAAGGGCGGGAGGGGGAGCTCTGAAAACCAGAACAAACAGGAGAATGTAAACAAGATCCTTCTCCCCCAGTGCCCCAAGCGACACCAGACAAGGAGGTCTGGAAATCAAAGAGAAGGCAGGGAAGATGTGAGGTCGACACTCACACGGAAACTCTCCCCGAAGTCTAAGAGCCCACTGTTCAGTTCAGTTGCTCAGTCGTGTCCAACTCTTTGCGACCCCATGAATCACAGCACGCCAGGCCTCCCTGTCCATCACCATCTCCCGGAGTTCACTCAGACTCACGTCCATCGAGTCAGTGATGCCATCCAGCCATCTCATCCTCTGTCGTCCCCTTCTCCTCCTGCCCCCAATCCCTCCCAGCATCAGAGTCTTTTTCAATGAGTCAACTCTTCGCATGAAGTGGCCAAAGTACTGGAGTTTCAGCTTTAGCATCATTCCTTCCAAAGAAATCCCAGGGCTGATCTCCTTCAGAATGGACTGGTTGGATCTCCTTGCAGTCCAAGGGACTCTCAAGAGTCTTCTCCAACACCACAGTTCAAAAGCATCAATTCTTCGGTGCTCAGCCTTCTTCACAGTCCAACTCTCACATCCATACATGACCACAGGAAAAACCATAGCCTTAACTAGACGGACCTTAGTCGGCAAAGTAATGTCTCTGCTTTTGAATATACTATCTAGGTTGGTCATAACTTTTCTTCCAAGGACTAAGCGTCTTTTAATTTCATGGCTGCAGTCACCATCTGCAGTGATTTTGGAGCCCCCCAAAATAAAAATCTGACACTGTTTCCCCATCTATTTCCCATGAAGTGATGGGACCAGATGCCATGATCTTCGTTTTCTGAATGTTGAGCTTTAAACCAACTTTTTCGCTTTCCTCTTTCACTTTCATCAAGAGGCTCTTTAGTTCTTCTTTACTTTCTGCCATAAGGGTGGTATCATCTGCATATCTGAGGTGATTGATATTTCTCCCAGCAATCTTGATTCCAGCTTGTGTTTCTTCTAGTCTAGCGCCCACGGTAGCATACAGCAAATATGCAATTTATAAAGTCCTTCATAAATAGTATCTCAAGTATTCTCAACAATCCTCTTTTTGAAGTCCTGCAACTGCTAAGTAGGGAAGCTAGGATGTAAACTCATACCTTAGTCTGAAAATATTTAGCATATCACTTTTGAAAGATCTGCAATCCATATCAGAATGCCTGAATAATCCATTTCTTCTCATTAAATGAATGGCAGTTAAAAAAAAAAAGTACTGGTATCTGTAATCATATTTAGGAAACCACCTAAAAATGAAAGAAGGAAAATAAGAAGGTCAACTCTAGCCTTTGCTGGTGCCTGATACAGACACATAGCCCCATCCATCCAGGAGAGAGCTAAAAAAAATCTCAGTGACTCCTCATTCCAATATCTAAGAGCCCTTCTCAGGAAGTTCCTCATAATATAACCTATATCCCTCTTCCCTTAGTCCATTTCCTTCTGACCTCTGCACTTAGAGAGATATATGGATAACCCTCCTCCCACCATTCATAACACTTCCATTTACTCTACATTTCTAATGCCTAAGTTTAGGCTTTTTTAGTCTTACTCATAAAAACCACGTGGTTTCTTTTCCACACTAGCTTCTGACTTTCACACTGCCATGTGACTCATCTTCAATGCTGTACTGAACAGAGAAGAAGGCAAAGGAAGCAGGCAGTCAGCCAGGGTTTCACTCAGCACTGTCTGCCTGTGCGTCGCATCTCCAGTTGGCCACGAGGGAAGACTGTTTAAGGCAGCGTTCTGTCTCTCCCTTTCTGCCATCCACTCAAAGGCAGGCGGCAATAAGAACAAAGAGCCTGTCTCTTAAACGCCAAACTTCTCATCCTAGGGACAAAGGAGAGAGGGCAGGGCAGGCAAAACCGGGTCCACACAGAACCAGCTGGCAGATGGCGGGTCAGAGGGCATCAGGGGGCAAAATGCTTCTCACAACAGGTGGGTAGTCGGAAGGATGAGGAGGGCAAGAAGGCTTAATGCAGCTCAGAGCAGTTCGAGACTTCTCTGAAACTTATTAGGATCCCTATTACACGGGCATGTTCACTTTAGGAAAATGCACCAAGCTCCCTACTACGATGTGTGCCCTTTACATTTGAAGAAAAAGTTTTTCCATGTGCCCTTTCCTTAGTAATTCAGCATGAGAGAACACTCTCCAAACCAAGCTTATCTTTTCTCCTATGACTGGAGAAAAAGACTGCCTCTTTTGTTCCTAAAAGCAAAAATGGAGAAACAAAGAATTCCTTTGGGCCGGCTAGGTATCATAAAAAACAGGATAGACGACAAAGACCCAGCCAACCACAGCTTCAGATAAAGATGCAGAACCGTAATGGATGCAGAAGTAAGGGCTCAGAAACAAATCCTGAAGAACACAGAGAAAACTATTCCTTCATGCCGACCTACCACATAGGGGAAAAGAGTATTTAGCTGTGGGTAACAAGAGAGGGCTGAAAATTTTTTTTAGGACAATAGAGACCCAGAGAAATTATAGTTTTAATCATTGGGAAAAGATAATTGCAGTTATTTGATAAGGGGAAAGCAAAGATAGTTAATATTCAGTTTACTTAGCACCCAATATATGCCACATATAGTGCCAAGCTCATCATTTAAGGCTCATGATATTTGAGGTATGTGTCTTATTGCCCCCGTTTTAGACATGAGAAAAGTGAGCAATATTTACAGTAAACAGTGAATGGAGAAAAATTATAGATAACAATTAGGTCAAGAAGGAATGGAAAGAGTTATAGCTAAGTCTTGCTTAAGGATGAAAGCAAATCTCTTGGGATAAAGCCCTGAACAACTAATAATTTCTTATTTCAGAACTCAAAGAATTTTAGAGCTAACAAGGACCAACTCATTTTTGGTGGGGGAAAAAAAGGACAGAATTATATATTTCAACACAAGTCTTTCCCTCCCCACCCGCCAACACTTTTTTTTCATTCAGCATTGTGCTAACAAAAGTTTGCTGAGTACACAGTATACTCTAGAGCATCTTTAAAATTCTAATTAATCATCTCCCTTAACTTTCCACCTAAAAGAGCTAAATAATGCACACTCTGTAGACAGTTATTTTTTCTTTCACCTGCCCAGATAAATCTACAAAAACAAATAATAATAATAATCAAAAATTTAAGAAACACTGAACATAAGCTCCAAGTTCTAGGAAAGTTACAATTCTAACTACAAAAATGTTCTTATTTTTACAAAGTACATTCCTGTTACCATCATAGCCTTCCAAAGGTCACCTGCGCCAATCAAGCAAGGTCTGTGTATGTGACCTTGTCCCAGAATTAACCACAATCCACTGAATGGCCATTTGTATTAACAAGATTCACGTCTTAACATATGATTCTGATGAAGACAAGAACGTCAGGCTGTTCCAGAGGCCTCTTTTGGGTCTAAATCTAGTTCAATTTTCCTAATAATGAAAAAAAGGGAGCTAAACTCCAAATTTCTCAGATATTACAATTCCAGTGATGCTCTTTATACATGCACACAGGAATAACACAGTATTTGCAACATTCCAAAATTATTCTCTCTCTCCTGATTTATTTAAATCATGAGCAGAAAGATTTGATGCAAGAGTAAAATGTTAGCCAAATTAAATTTGCATCATTTGCACACCCATTCAGCAAATGAAGAATGAGCACCTACTATTATAGGCTCCTTTCATCCAAACCATATTTTATCTTTTTTCCTTCATCGGTGACAGGTTCTTTGACCCCTGCCAGTTTCCCTGAAATGCAATTTTAAACTTCCTTAAATTCCCTTACAGTGGATTTTGGCTTGTTGTTGTCAGTGGAGATTCTTTACATATTAAAAATATTGATTCATAATTAGCTAATAAAAATGTTTTTAGATTTATTTTTTAAAAGTCTTCACAATGAAGAGCATATACAAAAACATTTACAGATAACATCACACTTAATGGTGACAAGTGAATGCTTTCTACCCAAGAACAGGAACAAGGCAACATTATCTTCTTGGAGGTGCTAGCCAATATGATAAGGGAGGAAAAACTGGTTAACTAACTTAGCCAGAATTCAAACATGGGACTCTCAGTCTCCATTATGCTCTGAAGCAGAAGCTCCATGAAAAGAAAGAACTCTGAGAGAAAAAAAGGCTTTTTTTTTTTTTTAACACACTGAGTTGTAGGAGTGTAAAAGAAAGTGAAAAGTGAATGTGTTAGCTGCTCAGTTATGTCTGACTCTTTGCAACCCCATGGATTATAGCCTCTATCCATGGAATTCTCCAGACAAGAACACCGGAGTGGGTTGCCATTCCCTTCTCCAAGGGATCTTCCTGACCCAAGGATCAAACACAGGTCTCCCACATTGCAGGCAGATTTTTTACTGTCGGAGCCACCAGGGAAGCGTAGCAGTGTAGAAAACATTCAAATAATGATATCCAGCTGGAAACTAGAATCACTGAGCCCAGAAGAGAAGTCTTAACTAGAGGTGAATTAACCGGGCAGTAATGACATGCATAAATGGTGGGTGAAGTTTGGCAAAAACATGATTATTCACTGGAGAGGATCCAGTGTTCCTACGGAGAACATCAGTTTGACAGTGAGAAGTGGAAGGAGAACTGAAAGCAACAGGAAAGGAAAGAAGAACAAAAGAGAAGAAAGCCAGGAGAAAGGGTCCGACCCTGAAGCCAACGGCAGAAGACCCTTCGAGGCGAATAAAAGGGGTGGCTTCCCTGGTGGTTCAGTGGTAAAGAATCCTCCTGCCAATGCAGGAGACACGGGTTCAATCCCTGATCTGGGAAGACCCAACATGCCACAGAGCATCTAAGCCCGTATGCCACAACTATCAAGCCGGTGCTCGAGAGCCCGGGAGCTGCAACTGTTGAAACCTTGCCCATGCTCTCAACAAGAGGAGCACCGCAATGAGAAGGCCTCCTGGAGAGCAGCCCCTGCTCACTGCAACTAGAGAGAAACCTGCATGCAGTGAAGACCCAGCAGGCTCAAAAATAAAATTAAAAACCAAAAAGGAGGAGAAAACAGGTAAGAGTATTCAAAGAAGCAGACAGAGCTGCTCTGAGAAAGATACATGGGAACAACCTTCTGCATAAAATTTCTTGTTCTGAGTATAACTCCTATCTGGCACAATTTTGAATAAGAAGCTAAGGCTTTCTTCCCTTTAACTTGTTATCTGTAAACTTGAAGCACTTGCTGGGCTTCTATTTTGGATTTTAGAACCAAGGGGCTACGGAAATTACAGGATTAGGGAGTCTCGAAGAATAAAATGGATATTTTAAGCCACAGATACTAGAGGCCACAGATAAGGTTGCTCAGAAACATAAGGCTACATTTTATCTTTTTAACTGTTGCTTGGAAGAGAGAAACCAGTTGCCCTGAGGGAATTAGTAGTATTAGAAAACTTAGGCACAATTCCTGAAGATCACAGAAGCCTACAGTGCTAACAACACAATATTTGGTTTCCTGGGGCTGCACTCAAGCAGGATTAGGCAGTGCCAGAGTCCCTGAGGCCACCAGTGTGGCAGTGAACACATGTGTTCTCAAAACGGGACCCAGGTGTACTAGCCTGTTCCCAGGAAGGGAACTAAAAGGCCTGGGAACAAGGGAAAATCAAAACTGGCCTGATCGAATGTGTGCTTAAGATGCAATGTAACAGCCACACCTGCAAGACAGCCAACATGACCAACACAAAGAGGAAAGGCACATAAAGTACAGTCCTGGAATTTCAAAGGACAATAATTTAACACATAGCCTTCTTAAATGCAAAGACAGAAAATTTTAGCGGAAATGATTCTCTTATATGTCAAAAATTTCTTCAGTTCATATATAACAAAGATTAAAAATAAAATCTCCTGCATCCCAAAGAGATAAAGAAATGCAGAGATGAAGGAAAAAAATTCTCATGCTCAAAGAAGTCTCCCTAAATTATTTTGGCTAATGCCTCAATACTTCATTTTATGTCATTTGTATGTAAACAAAGATTTAACGACTAACGCCACTCATGACATAGATTACTGTCAACAGCTGTGTTTTTCTGATGGCAACCCACTGAGTGGTCCATTTGATGGACCACATGGTGAATGGGTGGTGAAGAAAGAGAAAGGACTACAGTGTAATCTTTCCAAGCTTTAATTCCTGTCCACAGAAAAGCAGGTTCACACAGGTTTAAGACACATGCATACAAGGAGAAAACACACAGGAACTGGGAAACATTTGGCAAAACAGGTTAGATTGTTCTACCTGAACATAACTTCCTTTCTCACATTAGCAAAACTTCACTGAATCACACATTCCCCCCCACCCCATGGATCTTCTATGGCTATAAAATATATTTCATATTCTATAAAATATATTCTGATAGAGTGCCTGATGAACTATGGAATGAGGTGCATGACACTGTACAGGAGACAGGGATCAAGACCGTCCCCATGGAAAAGAAATGCAAAAAAGCAAAATGGCTGTCTGGGGAGGCCTTACAAATAGCTGTGAAAAGAAGAGAAGTGAAAAGCAAAGGAGAAAAGGAAAGATATAAGCATCTGAATGCAGAGTTCCAAAGAATAGCAAGAAGAAATAAGAAAGCCTTCTTCAGTGATCAATGCAAAGAAATAGAGGGAAAGAAGAGAACGGGAAAGACCAGAGATCACTTCAAGAAAATTATAGAGATAATAAGGGAATATTTCATGCAAAGATGGGCTCGATAAAGGACAGAAATGGTCTGGACCTAACAGAA
>SJYW01043035.1:48505-62972 GCA_006410735.1 Raphicerus campestris | reverse complement strand
GGTCCCATCACTTCATGGGAAATAGATGGGGAAACACTGGAAATAGTGTCAGACTTTATTTTTGGGGGCTCCAAAATCAGTGCAGATGGTGACTGCAGCCATGAAATTAGAAGACGCTTACTCCTTGAAAGAAAAGTTATGACCAACCTAGATAGCATATTCAAAAGCAGAGACATTGCTTTGCCGACTAAGGTCTGTCTAGTCAAGGCTATGGTTTTTCCAGTAGTCATGTATGGATGTGAGAGTTGGACTGTGAAGAAGGCTGAGTGCCGAAGAATTGATGCTTTTGAACTGTGGTGTTGGAGAAGACTCTTAAGAGTCCCTTGGACTGCAAGGAGATCAGCCCTGGGATTTCTTTGGAAGGAATGATGCTAAAGCTGAAACTCCAGTACTTTGGTCACCTGATGTGAAGAGTTGACTCATTAGAAAAGACTCGGATGCTGGGAGGGATTGGGGGCAGAAGGAGAAGGGGACAACAGAGGATGAGATGGCTGGATGGCATCACTGACTCAATGGACATGAATTTGAGTGAACTCCAGGAGCTGGTGATGGACAGGGAGACTTGGCGTGCTGCGATTCATGGGGTCGCAAAGAGTCGGACACGACTGAGCGACTGAACTGGACTGAGAGACTCTCTTCTCCAGGATTTACAAGAGCAGTGAATTTTCTATCCGAATTAATATAACCCCTGATCTCCCCCATATACTTTTAAAATATTAATTAAAATAAATTTTCATAGATCACTAACATTAATAAATATGTATTCATATTCCTAAAAACTTTCCTTGTCTCAACTCCACCAAAAGAAAAGTGAATGAGAGAATTCAAATTAATAATATTGCGTTTTAATTTTTAAGTCTATGACATAGAAATCTGAAACATTTAGTTTTTTTTATTTAAATAAATGCTGTGCAGTTTCTTACTTTTAAAAGGCTAGAGTCACAATCATATCCAGATGAACCATCTCTATTTTCAAAAACAAAAACTCTTTTGTAACTCGAGACAATAAATTAAAAATTGGAAATAAACTGTAAGAAAAAATAATCCAACATAGCAGCAGCAGTGATTAGATTATTTACAAAGATGCAGTTGGATTTGCCTTGACTAATTCTAACATATACCTAACACACACAGATGTAAAAACAAAGAAATCAACAGAACAATCAAGTACCACCTTTAATCAGCTAACTTAGTTAACAACAGGAAGTATTTACGAATGTGCATTTTCACACTAGAATTTCCAGCACACTGCCAATGGCACCCCACTCCAGTACTCTTGCCTGGAAAATCCCATGGATGGAGGAGCCTGGTATGCTGCAGTCCATGGGGTCGCTAAGATTTGGGCACGACTGAGCGACTTCACTTGCACTTTTCACTTTCAGGCATTGGAGAAGGAAATGGCACCCACTCCAGCGTTCTTGCCTGGAGAATCCCAGGGACGGGGGAGCCTGGTGGGCTGCTGTCTATGGGGTCGCACAGAGTAGGATACAACTGAACCATCTATGGGGTTGCACAGAGTCAGATACAACTGAAGTGACTTAGCAGCAGCAGCAGCCAAAGGATTAAATATGTAAGAAGAAGGTATCCTGTGAATACAGTTGTTTGGCATTTCAAGAAAGCTCTTGCGTAGGGGGTAGGAGGGAAAGTTGAAGAGGTGGGGGCGTTTGTATCCCTATGGCTCATTCACGCTGTCCAGGCAGAAACCAGCAGGACATGGTAAAGCAAGTATCTTTCAATTAAAAAAACAAAACAAAACAGGACCTTAGAAGCAGCTAAAGAAATAAATAGAACTCTTAGCCACATATGAGAAAAAAATCACAACTATCGGGGAGGACAAAACCCTCACGGGAACTCACTTTACCAAAACCATGAATGCATTCTCAAATTTTAAATCTTATGGCAGTCGACTGCACATCATGACCAAGCCAGAGATGACTTATTTCCCGGGTCTTTTAACAAGAGACAGCACGGATTTGGATCCAAAAACTGAAATGACAGGTTTGATCTCATTATTTGGAAGTTTGGACTCTCCCTGGTTGAGCGCTAAACTCAAGGCCACACTTAACAAAAATACTCATTGTGAATAGTGGAATCCAAAATCTAACGTTCTCTCCTTATAGAAACATAGCTTTCTTCCAAGACTTACAAATGAGCATTATTCCACAGAAGTGAGGGCAAGTTAGCTAACAGATTTTTCCACAAGCACATGATGAATCAGATGAAATCATGGTGAGCTTTCCCAGTGGCCCAGCGCCTCCACCGACAGCCTCTGAGCCCTAGACGGACAGTACCCGGAGACCTGGGGCTTGCAGGTAGGACAAAAGCAGAGATCACCACCTAAGTCCTTCTCATGCTGGCCAGGGCCAGAGCCTTGGCACCCCTGCTCCAACTGAACCTTCAGTGGTCAGAGTAACAAAGTCTTAGCAGTCATCACAAGACTTGAAAAATCAAGTTCTTACCTACAGAAGAAGGTTCAGTTTTAACTTTCACACCCTCATGTTCTTTCTTGTTGTCTAGCAAAAACAACACCCTAAGATTCATCGCAAGTTGGCTGTGAGCAACTGAGGAATAAAGGAGATGTTGTGGATTTCCTCCTCTATGTGAAATGACATTCAAAGAAGTTTGAGGGCCAGAAGGAAAGGGATAGACAGGGGGGCGGGGGGTGAGGAGTGGAAACTGGGGGAGAGGGTGATGACTGTCTCTTATACACATCTACACCACCCTTATGGCAGAAAGTCAAGAGGAACTAAAAAGCCTCTTGATGAAAGTGAAAGAGGAGAGTGAAAAAGTTGGCTTAAAGCTCAACATTCANGTGGGAACTGGGGGAGAGGGTGATGATCTGGCGAGGGGCAGGTCTTATGTCTGGACCATCTCTCCACTTGCATATTACAACCAGTCTCCAAAGGCTCCTTAGAAACAATTTTATCAGCTTCTCCCTCTGGGTCAGAACTGGCCTCATATCCCATCCCCAATCTTTCATCATCCCTCTCCAGCTACCAGCCCTTTGCTCTCCTTTTTTCAAGCTCTAACTTTACAAAGTTATTATAAAGTAATACAAAAATGACTTCGACCCCATTTGCTTCTAATGGGCAATAAGGATGAAACTCTCAAAGAGCAGCAAATCTGTATGCTACATCCAGTTTCTGAGTATAGAAAAAGACAGAAAAGCTACCAATTCCATTCCTGAACCATAAAGCAACCACTGAGAAATGAGTTGCTCAGTCGTGTTTGACTCTGAGACCCCATGGACTGTAGCCCACCAAGTTCCTCCATCCATGTGATTTTTCCAGGCAAGAATACTGGAGTGGGTTGCTATTTCGTTCTCCAGGGGATCTTCCCAACCCAGGGATTAAACCCAGGTCTTCTACATTGGAGGCAGACTCTTTATCGCCTGAGCCACCAGGGAAATGAGGAATGATTATTATTCCTACTTTAATGGATGATATGATAGTCTAGAAAATCAAAGATAGATGAAAATGTGTTGCAATTATTAAGCAAGTTCAATAAGAGGACCATAAGGTGAATAGACAAAATGAGTAGGCTTCTACGTATGAGTAATAATCACTTAAAAGGCAAAGAGGATCCCAAACTCCAGGACTTTGTCATTAACCGAGGCTCCAAGGAGTTTCTGTGTCTTGCTATTTACCTTCTTGGAATTTAAAGTTGAAGAGATTTAGAAATTACTGTGGCTCAGCTGGTAAAGAATCCACCTGCATTGCAGGAGACCTGAGTTCAATCCTTGGCTTGGAAACATCCCCTGGAGAAGGGAAAGGCTACTCACTCCAGTCTTCTGGCCTAGAGAATTCCATGAACTATATAGTCCATGGGGTCACAAAGAGTCAGACATGATTGAATGACTTTCACTTTCATTCATTTAAAACAATAATACCTAATAATAAAGCCATTAGGTATTTTAAAAAAGTGAGGGGAAAATTCCTTTTTCCATCACCAGCAAAAATTACTAAATGGAAATTTGTGAGAATATCTATAAAAAAAAACCTATTAAATTTTTACTAAAGGGCACACAGAAGACCTGAAAAATTCTGACAGTCTTGGTGAGTGAGTGAAGTCGCTCAGTCGTGTCCAACTCTTTGCGACTTCATGGACTGTCACCTAAACAGGTTCTTCCGTCCATGGGATTTTCCAGGCAAGGACACTGGAGTGGGTTGCCATTTCCTTCTCCAGGAGATCTTCCCAACCCAGGGACTGAACCCAGGTCTTCTGCATTGTAGGCAGACGCTTTGGAAGATTCAAATCACAAGAGCTCAAACTCTGAAATTATGATATATGCAGGGCAATCACAAATAGATTTTTAAAAGTTCATCTTAAAGTTCATCTGGATGACTAATTTTGTAAAGAAAATTACAAAATTTTTGTAAAGCCCAGAAAAATATTTTGAGGAAAAAAAGAGAGAATATTGGCCCTATCAGACAGCACAATATTCCACTGATATTAATTTACCTTAATCTTAATAGCTTGCTACCAAACAGAAACACTCAAAGTCCAGAAATAGATACAAACTTGTATGGAGACTCAGAAACAAACATTTCAAGGCAACAGAGAAAAGATGGGCGCTAAAACAACCAATGTTTGAACAATCAAATTGTTTTCTTCCCAACTCTCTACTGAATTAAATAGTTTCACTCGTGAAACCCAGCAGAACACTGGTCTTTCCCAAAATACAAATGGTACCAAAGGTGCATAGAAAGTGAAAAAGTGAAGTCGCTCAGTTGTGTCCAACTCTTTGAGATCCAATGGACTGTAGCCTACACCAAGCTCCTCTGTCCATGGGATTTTCCAGGCAAGAGTACTAGAGTCGGTTGCCATTGCCTTCTCCAGGGGGATCTTCCTGACCCAGGGATCAAACCCGGGTCTCCCACATTGCAGGCAGACACTATGCTTTTACCATCTAAGCCAGCAGGGAAGTCCAAGAGCTTCTCACCAAGTCCCTAAGGAGAGATGGGGCCACACTTAAACCAAGCCAGCATCACAGTCATCCATTTTAACCTTTAGGTTCTCACAGGAGCAGCCAAGATACCGCCTCTCCACTGGCAGAGCCTGGCACCGAGGCCAAGGGGCCACACAGGCTGCCCTCTGAGTCACGGCTGAGTCAGTCCTGTGAAGCCTACCAGCCCTTCCTGGCCACCTCCGCCTCCAGCAGGCAGCCTCTTCGTTACAAAAACACTTCCAGTACTCTCTCAGCACTCGTCTGTTCCCTTCCAAGTGTGACAGTTAACCACAGTGAATTCTGCAAGGGAAAGTCATATTCTACTCCAGAGAAGAGGGGGTGGGGCAGGGGCTGGGCAGGGGGTGCAGAGAATGGTGAGAAATAATCAATTCCCATCACAAAAGGATGACAGTCCTTAATGGGAACCTTGGGAAGAACCTGGGGAAAGCAGGTCAGAAAGGATGCCAAGATCATCTGCATTTGGAATAAATAAAGGTTTTTATTATCTGAAATGTGGAACATGTCCCCAAGGCAAAGAGTTTTGTGATGTGATGGCTTCCCCCGGTCTTAAGTATTCCCCTCGTTAGAGGCTCTTCTTTATCCAGTACCCAGCCAAGGCCATGAAGCACCATCAGCGGACAAAGCAAAATGCTGGATATGAGCTATTTCATATTCCCAGGTGGAAATCCAACCTATTGTTATCAGAGCTCTAACAGGGCTGCAAGGCGCCTCTGTGGAGGAAAGTCCTATAAAAGAAGCTGGTTATATTCTGAGACGGGATCAAGGAGAATGTACAGACCAGATAATGCTCAATGTTCTTCCTTCTCACAACTGCCAAAGAGGCTGCCTTCCAAACCACCCAACAGCGAAATGTCCAAGTACTTTTCAGAAGGCTCCCCAAGTCTTTCTTTTCCCTCCCTTTTTTCCTTTAGGGGTGAGGGTGGAAGCAGGCAAAAACAAGGAGCCACGTGCATTTGTGTACTTGCACTGAAAATCGACTTTTTAATGTAGTCAGTGAAATGCGCTGGTACGCATTTAGCTCCAGTGGCTAAAAATGCATACACTGTCCAGGAAATTAATTTTAATTTGACAAAAAAGTGTTACAATGTGTTTGAGACACATTAAATAAAAAATAGCCTTTTTAAAGAAAAAACAGTTTCTATGGGATGCTCGATAACTAAAATGACATTTAACAAAGTAAAAGCTGGGTATCTGAGCCCTTCATCCTGCCAGATCCATCTTAATCTGGAGGGTGAAGGTCAACAAGGAAGCCCTCCAAAGTTCGACCACCTATAAAGGTCTAAGATCCTAATTCCAAAACATTTGTATTCTCTACTCTTTCCCCACAGGACTCAGAGGGAAAAGAAAGTCAGGGCCACTGGCTTAGTAAAATGAAATCCTGTCTTGGCTCTCCTATGATTTCACTTACTTTTTATAGCTTGGCTTTCCAACATAGTAATTGCTTTCTTTTTTTAAAGGCATGGATTTACACCACATTTAATTTGAATGCCCCTATATATAGATTTCGGTCTACTATAATAGCAAATTCATAAGATCCCACCCCTGAAGACCTAAGTATAACAGCAATTTAGGGATACGATTCTTTTCCTATAAACCAAAAATATTAAAGTGATCAAACATAATATGTCCATCTGCCACCTAAAGACAATTCCTAAACCCAGCTTTTATGATACTCTCAAAAAAAAAAAAAAAAAGAGTATAGTCTCTTCCAGGAAATTCGCGATCTGAAAAATCTGAGATTAAAAAATTATATCATGTTGTTTTATGTCTGAGAGCTCTTTTATTCTCTGGTTCAGATATTGGTACTTAAATCTAACAGGAAAGTAGTTATTCTAGATGTCTATCAATTCTCAGAAAACAGACACAGAATTCACTTTTCATTCTTCACTTACCTCAGAGTAAAGGAAAACAGTAATAAGTTATCTCCCCAGAACCATGTAGTTGAAGGTCACAAAAACCCATGTGCATGCTAAGTCAATTCAGTCAAGTGCAACTCTTTGCAATCCCATGGACTGTAGGCCAATAGGCTTCTCTGACCATGGGATTCTCCAGGCAAGAATACTGTGGTGGGTTGCCATGCCCTCCTCCAGGAGAGCTTCCCAACCCAGGGATCAAACCCAGATCTCCCACATTGCAGGCAGATTCTTTACTGTCTGAGCCACTAGGGAAGCCCAAGAATACTGGAGTGGGTATCCTATTCCTTCTCCAGGGGAACTTTCCAACCCAGGAATCAAACTAGGGTGTCCTGCATTGCAGGCAGATTCTTTACCAGCTGAGCTACCGAGGAAACAAAAGCTTGGCATGGTACAAAGAACATGTGCTCTGAAATTAGCCTGGGTCAAACCCCAGCCCCACTGATGAATTCCTCACCCTCTCCAAGCTCATGCCCTCCTGGCAAGACTGAGATGATGGCATCGCAGACTCCTACAAATCAACAAGATGAGGATGTTGCTGATGATGAAGAGTCATGGAAATACTTTCTCTTATCCTTTCACTTCTCAGATGAAGATAAGTGAGGACCAGAGAAATTACCACACAATCCAACAGTCTGCATCTCAGGAAGCAGTTTATGGAGCAGGACAGTCTCAGGCTTCACGTAGGACTTTCAGATGTGATGAACAAAAGCACAAAACCATTCACGTTCACAAGGAGCTCTGCCCCCAGGGAGGCTGGCCGAATCTCACTCCTGCCAAGTGCACAGCAAAACAAGAACTTTCCCCACAAAAGAAGGCCTCCAAAGGCTGCTGGGTAACACCTGCCTTTGTGCTGTGTGCTAGTGTCTCAGTTGTGTCTGACTCTTTGCGACCCCGCGGACTGTAGCCCACCAGGCTCCTCTGTCCGTGGGATTCTCCTGGCAGGAATACTGGAGTGAGTTGTCATTTCCCTCTCCAACACCTGCCTTTATTGACTTCAAATATCTCTTCATCTTTGCTTGGCTGATTATGACCATTCACTCCTAGTTGCTTTCAAGCTGGGAGGTCGCCCAACACATCACTCTGCAAGAGCAACAGAGGACACACAGACATGGGACCATTCAATCTGCACATGAGCCCATGCTCCAACCAGGCAGTCTTGGATGGAAGTAGCTGAAAAGAACACAGGCTTATGACGGAAAGATAATTCTCACTCAACTGCAAACTTTCCCAAGAATTCTTTCACTTCTAAATCATAAAGGTCCCTCACACTGACCCCTCAACACTCTGCATCTCGGCAGAGTGTGGCACCTCGGACCTCATTCCAGGCTAAGATTTGTCTTAAAGGGTGCCAGGTGCAGACAGCATCTCTAGCTGAGATCCACCCCCAGGCTCAGATTTTCCTCCAAAGTCCATTTCCTGCAGTAGCTGCAAGTAAATCCAAGTCAAATTCAGACATCTTGAACAAAGAGGAAAAGAATGCAGATCTCAAAATAAATTTATATGCCTGGGGTGGGGGGGCGGCGAGGAGCAAAAACTGGATTCCTTTTTCTCTCTCAATCCCTTTGTTTGCAAAACCACTCCTTCAAAACAGAAGCCAGAAGCGAAGAAACCTAAGATGGATATGGAAATAAATTCACTTTATACACATCCACAGCTGCAGAGCCAAAACCAGACCCAGAACATGACCCAAGGAAGCCCAGCAAGGCCTGCAAAGCCCAGCTCAGCTCCAAGGTCACCGAGGGGAGCTTATACTTAAGCAGCAACCATACTCTACCATCAGAGTAAGCTTTAACTTCTCATAACTCAAGGAATTTGACAACAAAAGACATCGTGCTGCTTCTGCAAGACAGCCCCAGGCGGTTTCCCTGCGAGGGAGAGCTGCACTAACTCAGCTCAGGCTTCCCGGCTCTTTATGTCTCTCCTCAGCATTAAAGAGTCCAGAGACAGGTCAACGAGCTCTTCAAGAACTGGCCAGGCACACACATCACACAACATGCCCAACTCTGCAGTCTTTTTTTTTTTTGGTAGAAATTGTTTAAATATATTCTTAGACGATAAACACAACTAGAAAATAAAAAGCATAGGTTAATACCTATGAGTTCCCTGGTGGCTCAGATGGCAAAGCTTCTGCCTGCAAAGTGGGAGACCCGGGTTCAATCCCTGAGTTGGAAAGATCCCCTGGAGAAGGCAAGGGCACCCTACTCCAGTACCCTTGCCTAGAAAATCCCACAGACAGAGAAGCCTGAGAGGCTACAGTCCACAGGCTCACAAAGAGTTGGACATGACTGAGCAATTTCATTTTCTTTTTCTTTCTTAATACCTATGTTTCTCCTGCTTTCTTTGCCTTTTTTTTTTGAAACATTTTACTTTATATTGGACTAGAAAGAAAAGTGTTAGTCGCTCAGTCATGTTCAGCTCTTTGTGACCCCTTGGACTTACAGCCCACCAGGTTCCTCTGTCTATGAATTCTCTAGGTAAGAATAGTGAGTTGCCATTCCCTTCTCCAGGAGATCTTCCCAACCCAGCAATCAAACTCAGGTCTCCTATGCTGTAGGCAGAACAATCTGAACCCCCAGAGCCAGCTAATAACGTTGTGAGACATATACATGGATCTTATTGTCCTCAAGTCAACAAATGCTTACCAATCAACCAGTGATCTGCAGTTGACTTCCATGGGCATCTTCAGGCAGGAACAGTATACACTCTTTCAGTCCCAAAGTGAAAAAAGAGTTAAGGGACTGGGGCCAGGCTGCTCAGCTGGGAGGCAGCACAGCCAGTAAGAAAGACCCAGGCTGACTCCCAGCCATGTCTGACCATCCACTTTGCTGACTTTTCTAATCTACCTGCCCTGCTCTGCAATCAAGGAAGCAGGGGCTCAGAAAGGTTAAGTCAATTCCCCAAGATTCCACGGCTGGCCAGGAGGCTCAAGGCAAGAAGTCAGGCCAACCAACTACCAGTCTAGTGTTCTTTCCAAATATCAGAGAAAGCCACATTTGGGGAGAAAAAGTACCTCTGGGGCCCCATGGCATATCCAGGGCAGTCCCCTCCATCATTTTCAACCTTCTCCCCAGGAAGGACTTTCATTTCACCATTTTCCATTTACTTTTGATTACTTTTCAATTTTATTTAAATCACTTGTTTTCTCATTCATTCGGTCTTCCCTGGTGGCTCAGAGGATAAAGCATCTGCCTGCAATGTGGGAGACCCATGTTCGATCCCTGGGCTGGGAAGATCCTGGAGAAGGAAATGGCAACCCACTCNCCAAGAATTCTTTCACTTCTAAATCATAAAGGTCCCTCACACTGACCCCTCAACACTCTGCATCTCGGCAGAGTGTGGCACCTCGGACCTCATTCCAGGCTAAGATTTGTCTTAAAGGGTGCCAGGTGCAGACAGCATCTCTAGCTGAGATCCACCCCCAGGCTCAGATTTTCCTCCAAAGTCCATTTCCTGCAGTAGCTGCAAGTAAATCCAAGTCAAATTCAGACATCTTGAACAAAGAGGAAAAGAATGCAGATCTCAAAATAAATTTATATGCCTGGGGTGGGGGGGCGGCGAGGAGCAAAAACTGGATTCCTTTTTCTCTCTCAATCCCTTTGTTTGCAAAACCACTCCTTCAAAACAGAAGCCAGAAGCGAAGAAACCTAAGATGGATATGGAAATAAATTCACTTTATACACATCCACAGCTGCAGAGCCAAAACCAGACCCAGAACATGACCCAAGGAAGCCCAGCAAGGCCTGCAAAGCCCAGCTCAGCTCCAAGGTCACCGAGGGGAGCTTATACTTAAGCAGCAACCATACTCTACCATCAGAGTAAGCTTTAACTTCTCATAACTCAAGGAATTTGACAACAAAAGACATCGTGCTGCTTCTGCAAGACAGCCCCAGGCGGTTTCCCTGCGAGGGAGAGCTGCACTAACTCAGCTCAGGCTTCCAGGCTCTTTACGTCTCTCCTCAGCATTAAAGAGTCCAGAGACAGGTCAACGAGCTCTTCAAGAACTGGCCAGGCACACGCATCACACAACATGCCCAACTCTGCAGTCTTTTTTTTTTTTTTGGTAGAAACTGTTTAAATATATTTTTAGACGATAAACACAACTAGAAAATAAAAAGCATAGGTTAATACCTATGAGCTTCCCTGGTGGCTCAGATGGCAAAGCTTCTGCCTGCAAAGTGGGAGACCCGGGTTCAATCCCTGAGTTGGAAAGATCCCCTGGAGAAGGCAAGGGCACCCTACTCCAGTACCCTTGCCTAGAAAATCCCACAGACAGAGAAGCCTGAGAGGCTACAGTCCACAGGCTCACAAAGAGTTGGACATGACTGAGCAATTTCATTTTCTTTTTCTTTCTTAATACCTATGTTTCTCCTGCTTTCTTTGCCTTTTTTTTTTGAAACATTTTACTTTATATTGGACTAGAAAGAAAAGTGTTAGTCGCTCAGTCATGTTCAGCTCTTTGTGACCCCTTGGACTTACAGCCCACCAGGTTCCTCTGTCTATGAATTCTCTAGGTAAGAATAGTGAGTTGCCATTCCCTTCTCCAGGAGATCTTCCCAACCCAGCAATCAAACTCAGGTCTCCTATGCTGTAGGCAGAACAATCTGAACCCCCAGAGCCAGTTAATAACGTTGTGAGACATATACATGGATCTTATTGTCCTCAAGTCAACGAATGCTTACCAATCAACCAGTGATCTGCAGTTGACTTCCATGGGCATCTTCAGGCAGGAACAGTATACACTCTTTCAGTCCCAAAGTGAAAAAAGAGTTAAGGGACTGGGGCCAGGCTGCTCAGCTGGGAGGCAGTGCAGCCAGTAAGAAAGACCCAGGCTGACTCCCAGCCATGTCTGACCATCCACTTTGCTGANTCCCAAAGTGAAAAAAGAGTTAAGGGACTGGGGCCAGGCTGCTCAGCTGGGAGGCAGCACAGCCAGTAAGAAAGACCCAGGCTGACTCCCAGCCATGTCTGACCATCCACTTTGCTGACTTTTCTAATCTACCTGCCCTGCTCTGCAATCAAGGAAGCAGGGGCTCAGAAAGGTTAAGTCAATTCCCCAAGATTCCACGGCTGGCCAGGAGGCTCAAGGCAAGAAGTCAGGCCAACCAACTACCAGTCTAGTGTTCTTTCCAAATATCAGAGAAAGCCACATTTGGGGAGAAAAAGTACCTCTGGGGCCCCATGGCATATCCAGGGCAGTCCCCTCCATCATTTTCAACCTTCTCCCCAGGAAGGACTTTCATTTCATCATTTTCCATTTACTTTTGATTACTTTTCAATTTTATTTAAATCACTTGTTTTCTCATTNNCAGGGGCTTGGGAAGTGGAGTGCAAATTGGATTTCAGTCTCCACTTGCCCATTGGACAGGATGACCTTGTACAGTGAACAACTCACACAATTTTACAAGGTTGCTTCCCTGTTGGCTCAGACGGTAAAGAATCTGCCAGCAATGCAAGAGACCTGGGTTTGAACCCTGGGTCAGGAAGACCCCTAGAGTAGGAAATGGCAACCCACTCCAGTATTCTTGCCTGGAGAATTCCATGGACAGAGGAGCCTGGGAGGCTACAGATAATGAGGCTGCAAGGAATCAGACACAACTGAGCTACTAATATGCATGCACACACGCATGGCCTGCAAAAAACAAACTGTTCTAATAGAGATTCCCGACTACTAGAGAAGAAAGAGCTTAACCGCCCAGCAGTAAGGAGGGAGGAGAGCCTGCTGGAGAAGGGATGTGACTGACACATGACGGACGTGTGGGTAATCAACAGATGGATGAATGGAGTGAGAGCAGTATAAACAGAATGCTCATTCATTCCAGACAGTGGTCTGGAAATGNGGAGAAGGGATGTGACTGACACATGACGGACGTGTGGGTAATCAACAGATGGATGAATGGAGTGAGAGCAGTATAAACAGAATGCTCATTCATTCCAGACAGTGGTCTGGAAATGACAACTTGGAAGGCGTCTGATGAGTCTGTGTGTGGGTGTAAGGGGAGAGGGAGGGAGACACACGTGTGTGTGTGTGTGTATGTAACGGGGTAGGGAGAGACTTGGAAGGCATCTGATGAGTCCGTGTGTGGGTGTAAGGGGAGAGGGAGGGAGATACACGTGTGTGCGTGTGTGTGTGTAAGGGGGTAGGGAGAGACTTGGGGGTGAGTTAGGACAGGAAACTAGAAAGGCAGGCAGGGGCCAGATGATGAAGCATCTTATACATAGGCAAATTAAGGTGCTGAAATTGATTCTCACACCATTAGGGGCTCCTTTTGCCACTGTACATAATAAACTTGTCGATTATACCTTGCCCTGTTTTTAACATTTACCAATCACAAGGTAATTAGGGACTCTGATTCCAAAGCAAGAAGTTTCATCCTATGAACTGAACAGGTAAAAGTCAATGGAAAAGAAGTTTGCTTTTAGAACTGCACCAATCTTAATACTACATTTTTAGAACAAAAAAGCCTCAAAGAACACCAGACAGTGTTTTGTAACTGTGTACGTACACAAGATCTACTGGTTACGCTCAAATGATAAGACCAGAAATTGAAATTTTACTGAGAGCCTAGGGCTGAAATATTTATAGCATATGGTCTGCACCTGTAAGACTAGGAAAACTTCAGGACTTATTAGCCACCCTCCAGCTTAACTCTATCTGAGAGGGATTGGAGATAACCAGGTGCTGTCGGTTAAAATAATTTTGTCAGCGGCCTTTGAGGAAGGGGAGGTAGAACGGATGAATAAGCATGAGAAGAGAACCCCAAGACCTTGGCCACGTGGTGAGTAAAGGTCTTATCGCGACCCAAGGCTGCGTAGATTACAACTGTCACCAGGCAGCCTCCCTCTCCCGGGGCCTCCGCAGAGGCAACGCCAAGGGAATGATCTTCAGGACCAAGCCGACTCCCCTCCCCCCAGTTAAGTAAAGTTACCCCACTTTGCTATTTTAAAAAGTTAAGAAGCACAGGGAAGCTCAACATATTAAGTTTCACCGTGTCTTAAAGAGAAACGACCCCGGTGCCATCGTAATCCCCTCACCTTTGCGGCGGCGGCCCGGCCGTCAATTGTTGAAAGAATGGCCTCTTTTCTTTCCAAACTGTTTTTGGTAAATATGATCCGTTTGCGACACGACGTGTCGGTTTTCCCAGAAACTTGGCACCTGGGCCCCTCGGAGCGGAGCCGCGCGGGGGCGCGGCGGTGGGACTCCAGCCCTTCCGCCCGGCGGCCCCCAGGGCTCGGGGGACCCTGAGTTCGGAGATCCGAGCCGCGGGCGCGGGGGGCCGCTCTCCCAGGACCTTCCGGGCGCTGGGCCGCCTCACCCCCGAAGCCCTACTGCGGGGGTCGGAAAAGCGTTTCCTCCGCGCCGCCAGCCTGCGCGGGGTCCCGGGCGCGCCAGCGCGCCGCTCCCGGAGCTCCGGGCACCGCAGGCAGGGCGACCGCAGCCGCCACCCTGGGCTCCCTGCCCGGGGCAGGCGGAGGAGGGCGCGAGGAACAAAGCCGAGGCGGTGGGCCGCCCGCCCCGAGCCCCGGGCCGGGGTGGTCTGGGCTCGCCCCCACCCCACCCCTCCCCATCGCCCCCCTTACCTGG
>SJYW01043035.1:26506-42170 GCA_006410735.1 Raphicerus campestris | reverse complement strand
TCGCATCCGCAGCCGCACCCACAAACCAGACCCCCGACCCTCTCTCAGCCGCGCCCGCCCCCGTACCCCACGATCGCCTACTGCCCTTTCCTTCTAGGACGTCCCCAGCTAATTAACAGCTAGAACTCCGCGAGCTTCCTGTGAACTCGGTGCTCTGCCTGCCATCGAGGATGCGAAGCGTTAAGATCCAGTTCCTTCCCCATAGAGCCAAGAGAGGGAAGGTTCTAACTTGGGTACCACTGAGGGCAGGAGCAGGCGGTATCTGAAGCCCCGTGCAGACAGAAGAGACTGCTAGTCTCCTAAGCTTCCCAAAAGAGCGAGAGGGAGGAGACGGGACGTTCAGGAGAATTCGGACCTTCCAGGTGAATGCTGTAGAGTTTATGGAGAAACCTGAGGAATCCAGAGGGCCTGGGTGGTAGGACGCTCGGGAGAACCAGGAATGAAGGCTGCATGGCCGATCGGTGTCTCTGTCTTTACAAAGGCTCTCCCAGAGAGAGAAGGAAGAGGGAAGATATAGTCCGTGTGCTAGTGTGGGTCCTTCAAAAAGCAGGCACCAAGGCAGGGGTAGATACGGAAGGATTTTGTTAGGGAAGTGGTGGTAGGATGAAATGTGAAGGGATCCCGGTGAGGCAGGCGTCCTGCAAGTCTGACCCCAGTTAAGGAGACAGAAGCAACCGTCCTGACCTCCTGGCAGCCTCCAGAAGATTGTGGGCGAGTCCTACGTCCAAAGAGACCCATCCCAGGGGGACCAGTTCTCCTTGGCACCCACCTGCCTTAGCACCTGTGTCTCTATCAGTCATTAGCTGGGAGCAGGCAGACAAGAAGTGTGGCCTTGTGCACAAACCCAGGCATGAATTTCAGGGCACACCAGCCGGGGCCCTTCCTCAGTTAAACTCCAGAAAGCTGGAGAGGGTCCGAAGATCTTCAAGGAAGCTTCTGCCAGCTGGCACCAGGCTAAAAGATACATGGAAGCAACCTTCCCACACACAGCTACAACTTTTAAATGAGGTCCCAAGGACTTGCTCCTCTTAGACACACCTGGCTCTCACTTTTCGACTGCCACAGGCTCTGCTCACACTGACCCCTCTTCCCTGCATAGACCCTCCCTGGTCCTGTCTCCACTGGGGCTCACGTGACTCTGCCTGGGAAAACGTCTCCCACCCCACTCACTATCCAGTTTCCAACTCAAGCATCACCTTAGCACAGAGCTACCACCTTGGGATCTTTACATGCTTTTCACCCTGGCTTCTTGTGTTGTGTTTTTTTCACACTTCTTCCAAAAATATTTCTTTTTCTGATTATTGTAGACTTGGGAAAGTACATGTAACCCAAATGTCTCCAACTCCCCCCCTCCAACCCCTCTTCAAGAGACACCTTCCCAGGATAATCAGAGTCTGAGCCCCAACCTATGTGTTCCAATCTGGGTCTAATCAGGAAAGAGAAACCACACAGTAATTAAGCAGTTAAAAGTTTAATATAAAGAATTAATGGGACTTCCATGGTGGTCCAGTGGCTAAGACTCTGTGTTCTCAATGCAGGAGGCCCAGGTTCGATCCTCCGTCAGAGAACTAGATCCCACATGCCAAATGAAGCATTCGTATGCCACAACTAAAGGTCCCGTGCAGGCTAATAAATAATAGGAAAAGCAAATTATTAACTATATGACAGGATTTGGAGCAATGAAGCGTTGACTAGTCAGAAGTAAAAACTCAGAAGAGAATAGGGATAGCACATATAAATATTTTCTTAGGCAGCCACAACCCATGGGACTGTGATAGAGCCTTCCTCTATCCCAGCCTGAGACCAGACCCTGTCGAGGAGAAGGCGGCTCTGGCTCACCAAGTGCAGGGAAATCACTGTGGTCTCATGCCAGTGGAACTTGCTGGAAATCCACCCCCTAAAACTTACTGAATATCGACCCCCTTGGGTGTGGGGAAACTCTTCAAAAGAAGTGTCTTATGGAAAAGCACTTCCCTGCAAAAACTACCCAAAAGAGGTGCCAGAAGGAGCCAGTGGTCACTGGATGCCACCTGGCACTGCAGAACCCTGGTATTGCAGGAACCAGTCGAGAGAGGTCACAGCAAGCAGCAGGCAGAGTTGTGCCCTCTCACAAGATCTCCCCAACGCCCTGCACTGATAATGCTAAACCACAAACCAGCCAGCAAAGAAAGCTACGCAAAAGGTCCAGACCCCTTTTTACAAAGGTGAAAAGGGTGAATTTGGAGCTGACATTGACGGGCACACTATGTAACCTCAGCAAAGTCCAGGCATTGTCTGGTTTCCCCTCCCCAAACATGCCTGCACGTTCCCGGTGGCCACTGTTATCTCTCTGAATCTCACCCTACTGCCCTTTCTCCCCTCCGCCTGCCGTTTTGTTCCTGACTCTTACTCCCTCCGCTGCAAGTTGGCTCAGCATTTTCTCCTACAGCTTTACAAGGGGGAAGCCAGCTTCCTGACCCAGCTTCTCACACCACAGCTGTGACCACATTGAGAGGGTCAACAAAATTGAACAGACATCTTGGGGCAACAGAAAGGGAATTGCAGAAGGGGAAAATAAAAGAGCTGAAACCAACTAATGATCCCAAAGATGTGAAACCATCCAGAGCATCTCTCTCCTGAGCCCAAACCCTCCAACAGGACCCCCAGCAGAATCCAGGCTGCAATGCTATCAGGGCCTAGTGAGAGAGGCCTCAATCTTAGTCCCACTCCATTCAGTAAAAAAAATAATCTGCAGAGATGAAGCTCTGTCTGTAGTAAAGATGAGCATTCAAATCATCAGGGAGAGAAATTTTACCCTCCAGGACTAAAACTTACTCAGTTATTAATCCATTTATGGAGACTTTTAATCCATTTATGGAGAATTTACTCAGCACTGGGCCCTGTAGCAGGTCGTGGGTATATAATCAATGTCATCGTTACAATGTGGGGGAGATGCATAGTAAATAAATCATTCTTCAAACACTGCTTTTTGTGTCTTTGCTAAGATGCAGAGCATAGAATAACGAGTTAATCCAGCTCTAAGGGGCAACTGAGTTGGCTCCATCGATCCAGGTGAAGGGAGCAGTTAATTTGAAGCTCTGAGGTGGGACAGAGCTGAGCCCGTCGGAAAGGACAGAAGAACCAGAGAGGAGGCCACAGAAGAGCCAGTCACGCATGCTCTTGTAGGCATGTTAAGAATTTTGGATTTTATCCTTAGAACAATGAGAACCTTCTGAAGGTTTTAAGCACCAGTGTAGCTGGAGGGTGGAGGGTGGGGCGGGGAGTGGAGAAGAAATTGGAGGTTCTATTTGGGAAGGGTATGTGGAGAGTATATGAGACTAGTGTTCAGAACAGTTTGGACCTGGAGATGAAGACAGAGAACTAACTGGCCGGGAGAAAGAAGGTCTAACCCAGGGCCTGGCTGAGATTCCGCTGGGCAAGACTGGGCAGAGACAGGACTCTCGTGAGACAGAGTGCAATCAGCAAAGAAAGCTGAGGGGAAAGAGCCAAGGGCCTGGGAGACCATCAGGAAGTTATCATCTTTGATAAGCAAGATCATTTCCCTTTAGAAATACCAAAGGTCCAATTAAAGCAAATCTGCTGCTGCTAAGTTGCTTCAGTCGTGTCTGACTCCTAGCGACCCCATGGACTGCAGCCTATCAGGCTCCTCCATCCATGGGATTTTCCAGGCAAGAGTACTGGAGTGGGGTGCCATTGCCTTCTCCGAAAGCAAATCTACCTACTCCCAAAGATATATTCAAACTGAATCCCGGCAAAGACCAGAACAGCCTGATTTTTAAAAAAGGCAAGCCCCAGTGTTCTCACTGTCTACTCACATCATCGCCACCAAGATGCTTCAGTTATAGCATCCAAGCATTTACTAGAAAGTTAAAAATAATATTAGCTATTACCCCACTCCCTAGGAAGAAGAAAACTGTTCTGTCATATTCTTTTACAGACTTTTCATACTTAAATTACTCAAGCCTAATTTTCTTGAAGGGATCAACCCAATTCATCTTTTTACCCCCCCCCCCCCCCAGTGATTTTGTATGTTTTCTGGCACTTAAAGGGTGTCTAGCAATATTCGCAGAATTGAAATTTGTTGCCAGAATCTTTCATTGGACTTTCTGGTAGCAGGACATTGAGTTGAAGGCTCTAACAAACAAGTCATCCTTCCCCTGTTCTATGTCAGTATAAGAGTTTTTTTAAAACACCTTTCTAGTTTTTTGGAACTATTCTGTGTGTTTTGGAAGTTGCGGTTTTTTGTTATCTTTTCTCTCTTTCCCAGAACCTAAGGGAAGAGAGTCATCTTTGCCAAGTAAACTCTCCGCCTCAGCCTGGGCCCCGCTGGTTACAGAAATGACATTAGACACACANACCGGGAGGCCTCCTCCTGTCTACGGGGCTGTTTTCAGCCTGGCTCTAAGCCTTACAGACACAAAGAGGAACAGACAGGTTTGGGAAGATTCCCCCTTCATTCCCCACCATGTTTGGAACCTCTGGGGCACATGGGACTGAAGAGCTGGCCTCTGATTGTGAGTCTAGCACTGGCCTTCATTTATTTATTTTTGGTTCACTGTTCCACTCACTGGCAGGGGGCTTCCAAAAGTTTCTGTGGGCTGAACCAGAGGGACACACTTTGAGATTCCCAAGCTTTTATCCCTGTCTCCAGGGACAAGGCCCAAGGGTGCCACCCAGCACCACCCATCCTCCCTTCATCCAAGCTCATCTCACCTTAGTCCAGGAAAAGCTGTCTCTGCCCAGTGCTTGGGGCTGGCCCTCAGGACACCAGACATGGTTCTCATTCTACAGTGTCCCTCGGAACTGCCCCCAATTCAACAGTCTCATCCTTGACTTAGGCTTTGGAATATAAAGGAACAGCTTAGACTAGACCAACCCTTCTGATGCCAAAAAACAGAAAAGCTAGCAGGAAATCCAGATGAAACTTGATGCGCACACACTCATATGCTTGGGAGTCATCAAAGAGCTACCCAGACGCTGAAGTCTTAAACCAAAATCCCTGAGAAAAGGGGATTCTGGAGAGAGGAGCCCAGCGTTTGAATTCCTCTTCCCTTTGAGGTGTTTCCCAATCAACATTTGGACTACCAAAACAGAGAGAAAGTATCTGTGATAATGGACCCCATAAAGATCTGGTACCCAGATAAACTCTTGAGGAATCAATTCAAAAAAAACCCTCATTGCAATTTAAAAATAGGCAAAAGATTGAAGTGTTACTATANTGAGGTGTTTCCCAATCAACATTTGGACTACCAAAACAGAGAGAAAGTATCTGTGATAATGGACCCCATAAAGATCTGGTACCCAGATAAACTCTTGAGGAATCAATTCAAAAAAAACCCTCATTGCAATTTAAAAATAGGCAAAAGATTGAAGTGTTACTATATGAAAGAAGATGTTCCAAAAGCTAATAAACATTTGGAAAAGATGCTACACCTCAGTCATCAGGGAAATAATAATAATAATAAATAATATATGAGACCACAAACAGACCCCACCATGTACCTTCCAAATGGCTAAAACAAAAAAGATGACAACATCGTGTTAGCAAGGATATGTATGAATCTCATAAATTGCCTGTGGGGGTATAAATTCATATAGTCACTTTGGAAAAACTTTTTGACAGTAACCACAAAAACTTAATGGACGCCATGACCCAACAATTCTTCCCCAGTGTATACACTCAATGGACGTGCACTTAAAAGTGCACACCACTGGTATAAAAATGTTTCTGGAATCCTTATCTCAAATAGCCCAAAGGAGAAACAACTCAAATGTCCCTCCACAGTAGAAAGACTACATTGAGGAACTACCTATGCAGCACAGTAAGGGAATCAATTCCTACCAGATTCTTACAAGCATACCGTTGTGAGACAGACAGCAGAAATAAATTATTAGGTACTACGTGGTTCCATTTATACAAAGTTCAGAAATGTGTGAGTGTGGCTCAGCCACTCAGTCATGTCTGACTCTGTGTGACCCCATGAACTGTAGTCCACCAGATTCTCCAGGCAAGAATGCTAGAGTGGGTTGCCATTTCCTCCTCGAAGGGATCTTCCTGACCCAGGGATTGAACCTGTGTCTCCTGCATTGGCTGGCTAGCGGTTACCTGTAGTGACTATGTCGGGGGTGGAGGGTGGGGTAGGGCAGCACGGAGGGAAATATTATGGTTATGTTCTGTTTCTTAAAGAGGACTGTGATTACACAGGTGTGTTTATTTGAGAAAACCCACAAAACTGTAACATATGTTCAGTGCATTTTTCTGTATTTATGCAATTGTAATAAAAATATCATTAAAACAAACATTTCTCAAATAGACTCCTGACACTGACATTTAGAGCTATCACTCCTAGTACATTTCATCTTTGTGTTAAATGGGATATAAACCTTATTAAGATTGGAATTGCTTTTTAGGTCTAATAATTCAACTAGGTAATATCTGCCTTCAGGCAAGGTCTGCTCAAGTTGATCACTCAACTCACTCCACCTAGCTGAGCTCAGCTCCAGACTTCGCTTACTTTAATTCAGTCAGTCAGTTCAGTCGCTCAGTCATATCTGACTCTTTGTGACCCCATGGACTGCAACACGCCAGGCTTCCCTGTCCGTCACTGATTCCCGGAGTTTACTCAAACTCATGTCCATCATATCAGTGATGCCATCCAGCCATCTCATCCTGTGTCATCCCCTTCTCCTCCCACCTCCAATCTTTCCCTGCATCAGGGTCTTTTCCAATGAGTTGGCTCTTCCCATCAGGTGCCCAAAGTATTGGAGTTTTAGCTTCAGCATCAGTCCTGNCCAGCACCACCCATCCTCCCTTCATCCAAGCTCATCCCACCTTAGTCCAGGAAAAGCTGTCTCTGCCCAGTGCTTGGGGCTGGCCCTCAGGACACCAGACATGGTTCTCATTCTACAGTGTCCCTCGGAACTGCCCCCAATTCAACAGTCTCATCCTTGACTTAGGCTTTGGAATATAAAGGAACAGCTTAGACTAGACCAACCCTTCTGATGCCAAAAAACAGAAAAGCTAGCAGGAAATCCAGATGAAACTTGATGCGCACACACTCATATGCTTGGGAGTCATCAAAGAGCTACCCAGACGCTGAAGTCTTAAACCAAAATCCCTGAGAAAAGGGGATTCTGGAGAGAGGAGCCCAGCGTTTGAATTCCTCTTCCCTTTGAGGTGTTTCCCAATCAACATTTGGACTACCAAAACAGAGAGAAAGTATCTGTGATAATGGACCCCATAAAGATCTGGTACCCAGATAAACTCTTGAGGAATCAATTCAAAAAAAACCCTCATTGCAATTTAAAAATAGGCAAAAGATTGAAGTGTTACTATATGAAAGAAGATGTTCCAAAAGCTAATAAACATTTGGAAAAGATGCTACACCTCAGTCATCAGGGAAATAATAATAATAATAAATAATATATGAGACCACAAACAGACCCCACCATGTACCTTCCAAATGGCTAAAACAAAAAAGATGACAACATCGTGTTAGCAAGGATATGTATGAATCTCATAAATTGCCTGTGGGGGTGTAAATTCATATAGTCACTTTGGAAAAACTTTTTGACAGTAACCACAAAAACTTAATGGACGCCATGACCCAACAATTCTTCCCCAGTGTATACACTCAATGGACGTGCACTTAAAAGTGCACACCACTGGTATAAAAATGTTTCTGGAGTCATTATCTCAAATAGCCCAAAGGAGAAACAACTCAAATGTCCCTCCACAGTAGAAAGACTACATTGAGGAACTACCTATGCAGCACAGTAAGGGAATCAATTCCTACCAGATTCTTACAAGCATACCGTTGTGAGACAGACAGCAGAAATAAATTATTAGGTACTACGTGGTTCCATTTATACAAAGTTCAGAAATGTGTGAGTGTGGCTCAGCCACTCAGTCATGTCTGACTCTGTGTGACCCCATGAACTGTAGTCCACCAGATTCTCCAGGCAAGAATGCTAGAGTGGGTTGCCATTTCCTCCTCGAAGGGATCTTCCTGACCCAGGGATTGAACCTGTGTCTCCTGCATTGGCTGGCTAGCGGTTACTTGTAGTGACTATGTCGGGGGTGGAGGGTGGGGTAGGGCAGCACGGAGGGAAATATTATGGTTATGTTCTGTTTCTTAAAGAGGACTGTGATTACACAGGTGTGTTTATTTGAGAAAACCCACAAAACTGTAACATATGTTCAGTGCATTTTTCTGTATTTATGCAATTGTAATAAAAATATCATTAAAACAAACATTTCTCAAATAGACTCCTGACACTGACATTTAGAGCTATCACTCCTAGTACATTTCATCTTTGTGTTAAATGGGATATAAACCTTATTAAGATTGGAATTGCTTTTTAGGTCTAATAATTCAACTAGGTAATATCTGCCTTCAGGCAAGGTCTGCTCAAGTTGATCACTCAACTCACTCCACCTAGCTGAGCTCAGCTCCAGACTTCGCTTACTTTAATTCAGTCAGTCAGTTCAGTCGCTCAGTCATATCTGACTCTTTGTGACCCCATGGACTGCAACACGCCAGGCTTCCCTGTCCGTCACTGATTCCCGGAGTTTACTCAAACTCATGTCCATCATATCAGTGATGCCATCCAGCCATCTCATCCTGTGTCATCCCCTTCTCCTCCCACCTCCAATCTTTCCCTGCATCAGGGTCTTTTCCAATGAGTTGGCTCTTCCCATCAGGTGCCCAAAGTATTGGAGTTTTAGCTTCAGCATCAGTCCTGCCAATGAATATTCAGGACTGATTTCCTTTAGGATCTCCTTGCAGTCCAAGGGACTCTCAAGAATCTTCTCCAACACCACAGTTCATAAGCATCAATTCTTTGGTGCTCAGCTTTCTTTATGGTCTAACTCCCACATCCATACAAGACTACTGGAAAAACCATAGCTTTAACTAGATGGACCTTTGTTGGTAAAGTAACGTCTCTGTTTTTTGATATGCTGTCTAGGTTTGTCATAGCTTTTCTTCCAAGGAGCAAGTGTCTTTTAATATCATGGCTGCAGTCACCATCTGCACTGATTTTGGAGCCCAAGAAAATAAACTCTCTGTTTCCATTGTTTCCCCGTCTATTTCCCATGAAGTGAGGGGACTGGATGCCACAATCTTAGTTTTCTGAATGTTGAGTTTTAAGCCAAGTTTTTCACTCTCCTCTTTCACTTTCATCAAGAGGCTCTTTAGTTCCTCTTCACTTTCTGCCATAAGAGTGGTGTCATCTACATATCTGAGGTTATTGATATTTCTCCCAGCAATCTTGATTCCAGCTTATGCTTCATCCAGCCTAGCATTTCTCATGATATACTCTGCATATAAGTTAAATAAGCAGGGTGACAATATGCAGCCTTGATGTACTCCTTTCCCAATTTGGGACCAGTCTGTTGTTCCATGTGCAGTTCTAATTGTTGCTTCCTGACCTGCATACAGATTTCTCAGGAGGAAGGTAAGGTGGTCTGGTATTCCCATTGCTTTAAGAATTTTCCACAATTTCTAGGTTAGCTGAATATTTTTAATATAAGAACTTTTACACTCCATGGAAATAACCTAAGTGTCCATCAACCGAGGAATGGATAAAGAAGTTGTGATATATACATATGGTAGAATACTACTCAGCTATTAAAAAAAAAGAATGAAATAATGCCATTTGCAGCAACATGAATGGACCTAAAGATTATCATACTAGGTAAGGTATGTCAGAGAAAGAAAGACAAATATCATATCAAATGACTTAATTGTGAAATCTAAAAAAATGATACAGGGACTTCCCTAGGGGTCCAGTGTCCACAACTCTGAGCTCTCAATGCAGGGGCCAGGATTTGGTCCCTGGTCAGGGAGCTAGATTCCACATGCCACAACAAAGATCCCACATGCAGCAAGTAAGACCAGATGTAGCCAAATACATAAGTAAAAACTTTTTTTTTTTAATGACACAAATAAACTTATTTACAACCCAGAAACAGACTCACAGATAGAGAAAAACTGATGGTTACGGAAGAGGAAGGAGAGGAGGGATAGACTATGTGTAGGGATTAATAAATGCACATAAAATAGATAAACAACAAGGATTTATTATCTAACAAAGGGGATTATATTTTCTATCTTGTAATAAACTATAATGGGCTTCCATGATGGTTCAGATAGTAAAGAATCTGCCTGCAGTGCAGGAGACCTGGGTTTGATCCTGAGGTTGGGAAGATCCCCTGGAGGAGGGCATGGCAACCCAGTCCAGTTTTCTTGCCTGGAGAATTCCATGGACAGAGGAGCCTGGTGGGCTACGGTTCATGGGGTCACAAAGAGTCAGGTATGACCGAGCAACTAACAATAAACTATAATGAAAAAGAACAGAGAAACTACAGGTACATACACATATAAATATGTAGCTGAATCATGGTGCTGGACTCCTGAAACAAACACAGCATTGTGACTCAACGGTGCTTCAGTATAAATAAAGACACAACATTTAAAAAGAAAAGAGCTTGTCACAATCAAGTGACTGACGGCTTCCAGACACAAAGCTGTCGGCACACCACCCTGAGTCCCTGGCAAGGAGACGTACCGCTGCGGTGGGGCCGCAGTCCCGGGGTGGTGGGGCGCTAGAAGGGCCCCGGCACCCGCAGCCATGCTTGTTGTGGAGCACAGGTTCTCGGGTGTCTAGGCTCAGGAGTTGGGGTGCACAGGCTTAGTTGCTCTGTGGCCTGGGCAGGGGGGGATCTTCCCAGACCAGAGATCGAATTGTGTCCCCTTTGCTGTACTATCCACTGTGCTACAGGGGAGACCAGGAGGTGCTTTTCAATGTAGAAAGAAGTTGGCCCACCCCAGCTTTTGAGAGGTACCCCGCACAGGGCTGGGAGCAGGGGCCCCCGCCCTTCTCTGTGGAGCATGAAGTGTGCACAGTCTTCCAGCACCTAAATGCTCACCTTTCTCCCACACACGTGCTTTGATCCTTTCTCCAGCAGCCCAGTTTTAGTCCCTTTGGGAAAAGCTTCCTCAAGTATACAAAATTAGCTCTTTACCACAAAGGAAGAAAGCATCAGAAAAGACCACTTGGGATTTCCAATTCACAGAAAGCTTTCTGAAAGGCCTGAGATCAGAGGCAGGAAGCAAGTGTGATACTGGGCGCCAGGAGCACTGTGGGCCCGGGCGTCGCCCACCAGCATCTCGGGGCCCAGAGAGGCTGAAAGCTGTGCTGTTTCTTCCTCTGAGACACAGTTTGTCTCCTGAAGCTGCCATGAGTTCAGGTTTCTGCCGACCTTCTGGGGAAAATGCTACAGGAGACTTGCCCCTCCATCTCACAGTCACATGTGCGGTTTCAGTTCAGTTCAGTTCAGTCACTCAGTTGTGTCCAGCTCCTTTCGACCTCGTGAACCGCAGCACACCAGGCCTCCCTGTCCATCACCAACTCCCAGAGTCCACCCAAACTCATGTCCATTGGGTCGGTGATGCCATCCAACCATCTCATCCTCTGTCGTCCCCTTCTCCTCCGGCCCTCAATCTTTCCCAGCATCAGGGTCTTTTCCAATGAGTCAGCTCTTTGCATCAGGTGGCCAAAGTACTGGAGTTTCAGCTTCAACATCAGTCCTCCCAATGAACACCTAGGACTGATCTCCTTTAGGATGTGCAGTTTAGCACACCTCAAACTCTCCCCGCAAGGTCTTGGGGTGCGACTTGATGCAAACAAGCCAAAACAATTCTTCCAGTTGTTTTCATTTAATCCTCAGGACAGATGAGAGCAGGGTGCTTCTCTGGTGGCTCAGTGGTAAAGGATCCGCCTGCCAATGCAGGAGACACAGGTTTAATCCCTGATCTGGGAAGATCCCACATGTGGCGGGGCAACTAAGCTGCGTGCATCACAACTGTGTGATGAGCCTGTGTTCTAGAGCCCGTGAGCCGTGACCACTGAGCCCACTGAAGCCTGTGTGCCCTGGAGCCCACACTCCCCAGCAAGAGAAGTCACACAATGAGAAGCCCTTACGCTGCAACTAGAGTAAAAGNATAAACAACAAGGATTTATTATCTAACAAAGGGGATTATATTTCCTATCTTGTAATAAACTATAATGGGCTTCCATGATGGTTCAGATAGTAAAGAATCTGCCTGCAGTGCAGGAGACCTGGGTTTGATCCTGAGGTTGGGAAGATCCCCTGGAGGAGGGCATGGCAACCCAGTCCAGTATTCTTGCCTGGAGAATTCCATGGACAGAGGAGCCTGGTGGGCTACGGTTCATGGGGTCACAAAGAGTCAGGCATGACTCAGCAACTAACAATAAACTATAATGGAAAAGAACAGAGAAACTGCAGGTACATACACATATAAATATGTAGCTGAATCATGGTGCTGGACTCCTGAAACAAACGCAGCATTGTGACTCAACGGTGCTTCAGTATAAATAAAGACACAAAATTTNAATAAACTATAATGGAAAAGAACAGAGAAACTGCAGGTACATACACATATAAATATGTAGCTGAATCATGGTGCTGGACTCCTGAAACAAACGCAGCATTGTGACTCAACGGTGCTTCAGTATAAATAAAGACACAAAATTTAAAAAGAAAAGAACTTGTCACAATCAAGTGACTGATGGCTTCCAGACACAAAGCTGTCGGCACACCACCCTGAGTCCCCGGCAAGGAGACACCGCTGCGGTGCGGTGGGGCCGCAGTCCCGGGGTGGTGGGGCACTAGAAGGGCCCCGGCACCCGCAGCCATGCTTGTTGCAGAGCACGGGTTCTCGGGTGTCTAGGCTCAGGAGTTGGGGTGCACAGGCTTAGTTGCTCTGTGGCCTGGGCAGGGGGGATCTTCCCAGACCAGAGATCGAATTGTGTCCCCTTCGCTGTACTATCCACTATGCTACAGGGGAGACCAGGAGGTGCTTTTCAATGTAGAAAGAAGTTGGCCCACCCCAGCTTTTGAGAGATACCCCGCACAGGGCTGGGAGCCGGGGCCCCCGCCCTTCTCTGTGGAGCACGAAGTGTTTACAGTCTTCCAGCACCTAAATGCTCACCTTTCTCCCACACACGTGCTTTGATCCTTTCTCCAGCAGCCCAGTTTTAGTCCCTTTGGGAAAAGCTTCCTCAAGTATACGAAATTAGCTCTTTACCACAAAGGAAGAAAGCATCAGAAAAGACCACTTGGGATTTCCAATTCACAGAAAGCTTTCTGAAAGGCCTGAGATCAGAGGCAGGAAGCAAGTGTGATACTGGGCGCCAGGAGCACTGTGGGCCCGGGCGTCGCCCACCAGCATCTTGGGGCCCAGAGAGGCTGAAAGCTGTGCTGTTTCTTCCTCTGAGACACAACAGTTTGTCTCCTGAAGCTGCCATGAGTTCAGGTTTCTGCCGACCTTCTGGGGAAAATGCTACAGGAGATTTGTCCCTCCATCTCAGTCACACGTGCGGTTTCAGTTCAGTTCAGTTCAGTCACTCAGTTGCGTCCTCGTGAACCGCAGCACACCAGGCCTCCCTGTCCATCACCAACTCCCTGAGTCCACCCAAACTCATGTCCATTGGGTCGGTGATGCCATCCAACCATCTCATCCTCTGTCGTCCCCTTCTCCTCCGGCCCTCAATCTTCCCCAGCATCAGGGTCTTTTCCAATGAGTCAGCTCTTTGCATCAGGTGGCCAAAGTACTGGAGTTTCATCTTCAACATCAGTCCTCCCAATGAACACCTAGGACTGATCTCCTTTAGGATGTGCAGTTTAGCACACCTCAAACTCTCCCCGCAAGGTCTTGGGGTGCGACTTGATGCAAACAAGCCAAAACAATTCTTCCGGTTGTTTTCATTCAATCCTCAGGACAGATGAGAGCAGGGTGCTTCTCTGGTGGCTCAGTGGTAAAGGATCCACCTGCCAATGCAGGAGACACAGGTTTAATCCCTGATCTGGGAAGATCCCACATGTGGTGGGGCAACTAAGCTGCGTGCATCACAACTGTGTGATGAGCCTATGTTCTAGAGCCCGTGAGCCGTGACCACTGAGCCCACTGAAGTCTGTGTGCCCTGGAGCCCACACTCCCCAGCAAGAGAAGTCACACAATGAGAAGCCCTTACGCTGCAACTAGAGTAAAAGCCCACATAGCAACAAAGGCCCAGGACAACCAAAAATAAAAGAAAGTAATAAATAAAATTATATATTAAAAAAAAACAGATGAGACCAGTCCTACTGGGCTTCATCTGCTCTCATGTCTTGAGGGTGGGCTGCAGGCTACTTGCTTAATAAATTCTGCCTGCTTGAAAAAAACAATAAAGACAGGTGAGCATCTCAGTGATGGGGAAGTCAAGAAGGATCTTTCCAAACTGAGGAGGAGGAATGGAGAGAAGGCCCCTCTCAGACCTAAGGTCAGGGGAGAGGGCTTTACAACACTTGTGGCCTCTTCACACGAGACAAGGGAAGCATCCTTCAGTGGCTTCTCCAAGGGCAGGAGCGGGGGGAGAAAACCTGCATCATTTTTATGGTGACTCACCTATAAACCTTAATTAAAAATCTGTTCATAATGCAATACTGTCAATCAACTCTACTTGAATAAGATATATTTTTTTGAAATCTCTTCAAATTGTGTGAAATGGCCAATAGTTGAGGAAAGCAACCTCATGGCAGAGTCCTCTCCTGAATATAAAATAGATCACAAAGATAAATGCAAATATCCTTTTCCCCTTAAATCCAAGATGTAGGTAGAAGCTCATCAATCCAGGTACCCTCTTAGTTGAAGGGCTTTGCTAGTGGCTCAGAGGGTAAAGAATCCACCTGTAATGCAGGTGATACAGGTCTGATCCCTGGGTTGGGAAGATCCTCTGGAGAAGGAAAAGGCTACCCACTCCAGTACTCCTGCCTGGAAAATTCCATGGATAGAGGAGCCTGGTGGGCTACAGTCCACGGGGTTACCAAGAGTCAGACATTACCAAGCGACCAACTCTTAATTTAAACATTTAAATCATACCTACGGAGTGAGGAGAATTTCTGAAATCCAGTGACCCACTCCCAATGTCCATGTAGCACTGCATGGACAGAGGAGCCTGGCAGGCTGCAGTCCATGGGGCTGCAAAGAGTCAGACACGACTGAGTGACTTTCACTTCACTTCAGTGACCCTTTCATGAATTTTATCATTAAAAGCCTTCCAATATAATTAGGGGGAAATTAGTTTGAAATATTCTTTTTAAAGGAAGGTTCTTCATCTATCATCCTCTAAAGATTTATTGCCATTCTCTGAAGGTTAACAAAAATAGAAAGCAAATCAGCATCTGTTATATAGGAGGTATTAATATAAAATGAGCATAAGCACCTCTGTCACTAAAGATTCAAGAACCTTAACAAACCCACCTGTCTTCCCTTCTTCCCAGGGAACATCATTATAGAGGATGGGACAGCACATACAATGATACACCTACGGGTTCTGTTTGCTTACTCACGTGGACAAGAGTAATATATGACTGTATAGGTTTCAAAGGTAAGCAATGAGATAGAGCTCAAAAAAAAAAGCCCTTATCTTTTTTTGCTTTTTGGTCATTATGTTTTTAACAATTTTTCTACATTATCCTTTCAGGAGAAGGAACTTAGAATTGAAAAGGTATCAGTGAACTATTTGGGTTCAAATGTACTGATTTTAGTAGAGGGAAAACCATATGAGGTCAGACTGTTCATGTCCACGTGCTCAA
>SJYW01043035.1:12958-23858 GCA_006410735.1 Raphicerus campestris | reverse complement strand
ACTGGTCTCATCTGCTCTCATATCTTGAGGGTGGGCTGCAGGCTACTTGCTTAATAAATTCTGCCTGCTTGAAAAAAACAATAAAGACAGGTGAGCATCTCAGTGATGGGGAAGTCAAGAAGGATCTTTCCAAACTGAGGAGGAGGAATGGAGAGAAGGCCCCTCTCAGACCTAAGGTCAGGGGAGAGGGCTTTACAACACTTGTGGCCTCTTCACACGAGACAAGGGAAGCATCCTTCAGTGGCTTCTCCAAGGGCAGGAGCGGGGGGAGAAAACCTGCATCATTTTTATGGTGACTCACCTATAAACCTTAATTAAAAATCTGTTCATAATGCAATACTGTCAATCAACTCTACTTGAATAAGATATATTTTTTTGAAATCTCTTCAAATTGTGTGAAATGGCCAATAGTTGAGGAAAGCAACCTCATGGCAGAGTCCTCTCCTGAATATAAAATAGATCACAAAGATAAATGCAAATATCCTTTTCCCCTTAAATCCAAGATGTAGGTAGAAGCTCATCAATCCAGGTACCCTCTTAGTTGAAGGGCTTTGCTAGTGGCTCAGAGGGTAAAGAATCCACCTGTAATGCAGGTGATACAGGTCTGATCCCTGGGTTGGGAAGATCCTCTGGAGAAGGAAAAGGCTACCCACTCCAGTACTCCTGCCTGGAAAATTCCATGGATAGAGGAGCCTGGTGGGCTACAGTCCACGGGGTTACCAAGAGTCAGACATTACCAAGCGACCAACTCTTAATTTAAACATTTAAATCATACCTACGGAGTGAGGAGAATTTCTGAAATCCAGTGACCCACTCCCAATGTCCATGTAGCACTGCATGGACAGAGGAGCCTGGCAGGCTGCAGTCCATGGGGCTGCAAAGAGTCAGACACGACTGAGTGACTTTCACTTCACTTCAGTGACCCTTTCATGAATTTTATCATTAAAAGCCTTCCAATATAATTAGGGGGAAATTAGTTTGAAATATTCTTTTTAAAGGAAGGTTCNGAGTTGGGGGAGAAAACCTGCATCATTTTTATGGTGACTCACCTATAAACCTTAATTAAAAATCTGTTCATAATGCAATACTGTCAATCAACTCTACTTGAATAAGATACATTTTTTTGAAATCTCTTCAAATTGTGTGAAATGGCCAATAGTTGAGGAAAGCAATCTCATGGCAGAGTCCTCTCCTGAATATAAAATAGATCACAAAGATAAATGCAAATACCCTTTTCCCCTTAAATCCAAGATGTAGGTAGAAGCTCATCAATCCAGGTACCCTCTTAGTTGAAGGGCTTTGCTAGTAGCTCAGAGGGTAAAGAATCCACCTGTAATGCAGGTGATACAGGTCTGATCCCTGGGTTGGGAAGATCCTCTGGAGAAGGAAAAGGCTACCCACTCCAGTACTCCTGCCTGGAAAATTCCATGGATAGAGGAGCCTGGTGGGCTACAGTCCACGGGGTTGCCAAGAGTCAGACATTACCAAGCGACCAACTCTTAATTTAAACATTTAAATCATACCTATGGATTGAGGAGAATTTCTGAAATCCAGTGACCCACTCCCAATGTCCATGTAGCACTGCATGGACAGAGGAGCCTGGCAGGCTGCAGTCCATGGGGCTGCAAAGAGTCAGACACAACTGAGTGACTTTCACTTCACTTCAGTGACCCTTTCATGAATTTTATCATTAAAAGCCTTCCAATATAATTAGGGGGAAATTAGTTTGAAATATTCTTTTTAAAGGAAGGTTCTTCATCTATCATCCTCTAAAGATTTATTGCCATTCTCTGAAGGTTAACAAAAATAGAAAGCAAATCAGCATCTGTTATACAGGAGGTATTAATATAAAATGAGCATAAGTACCTCTGTCACTAAAGATTCAAGAACCTTAACAAACCCACCTGTCTTCCCTTCTTCCCAGGGAACATCATTATAGAGGATGGGACAGCACATACAATGATACACCTACGGGTTCTGTTTGTTTACTCACGTGGACAAGAGTAATATATGACTGTATAGGTTTCAAAGGTAAGCAATGAGATAGAGCTCAAAAAAAAAAAGCCCTTATCTTTTTTTGCTTTTTGGTCATTATGTTTTTAACAATTTTTCTACATTATCCTTTCAGGAGAAGGAACTTAGAATTGAAAAGGTATCAGTGAACTACTTGGGTTCAAATGTACTGATTTTAGTAGAGGGAAAACCATATGAGGTCAGACTGTTCATGTCCACGTGCTCAACATACAGCCTTGTCCTGGAATATACTGGATGCTCCTTAAGTGTTACATAAGTGGATGAATGACTTAAAGATGATGAATTCAATCACTATATAACAGAAGAAAAAAGAGTATTATTCAGTAGAAGAAGGAAGGCAAGAGAAAACAATTAAAATTAGGATCTGAATGTATAATTTAGTTGACCTGTTTCTGCTGTGCTAATCTCGTTCTTTCTTGTCTCTGCCTTTAATCTCCTGGTGACCAGTATTTGCATAACACATGGGAGGGTTGCATGGACAGGAAAGGTAAAATTATGAGCCGCCACGGCGGGCACCTATTTTATTGCTGTTCTTCAGTCACTCAGTCATGTCCGACTCTTTGTGACCCCGTGGACTGCAGCACACCAGGCCTTCTTGTCCATCACCAACTCCCAGAGCTTGCTCAAACGCATGTCCATTGAGTCAGTGATACCATCCAGCCATCTCATCCTCTGTCGTCCCTTTCTCCTCCTGCCCCCAATCCCTCCCAGCATCAGAATCTTTTCCAATGAGTCAACTCTTCACATGAGGTGGCCAAAGTACTGGAGTTTCACCTTCAGGTACCTACTTAGTTTGTTGATATTAATAAAAAAGAAGAAAAAAAATGTGCTTAAAGATCATGAAGACCAGCTTCTCATTTGGCGGATGAGGAAAAAGTGAGGGAAGTGAAGTCGCTCAGCCGTGTCCGACTCTTTGCGAACCTGTGGACTGTAACCTATCAGGCTCCTCTGTCCATGGAATTTTCCAGGCAAGAATACTGGAGTGGGTTGCCATTTCCTTCTCCAGGGATCTTCCCCATCCAGGAATCGAACCCGGGTCTCCCACATTGCAGGCAGATGCTTTTACCGTCTGAGCCACCAGGGAAGCCTGATGAGGAAAGCAAGAAATCAAATGACTTGACTAAGGTCAGAGTCATAGGCACAACCAGCTAAATGTAAGGAGTATCATTTTATTATTTATCGCTTTGGGGGGAGGCGCTATATGATGCTAAATAAACTTATCACAGACCTGCCTGAAATCAGCTCCCCACCCCCAAATATTGGATCAAGTTTCCTTGGNACAACCAGCTAAATGTAAGGAGTATCATTTTATTATTTATCGCTTTGGGGGGAGGCACTATATGATGCTAAATAAACTTATCACAGACCTGCCTGAAATCAGCTCCCCACCCCCAAATATTGGATCGAGTTTCCTTGGTTTGACCAATCCATTGATTGTTTTTAACGTTGATTTTGACAAGAATGCTAGGAAAATAATATTCTTAAAATTTTACTTTGCACAAAAATGACTGGGGGAGTACCTGTTAGAAATGGATCTTTCTAAAACTCACAGACCTAGAGAACGAACTAAACAGTTGCCAGGGGGAAGGGCTAGATAGGGAGTTTGGGAAGGGCATGTACACACTGCTATATTTAAAATGGATAACCAACAAAGACCTATTGTATAGCACATGGAACTCTGCTCAATGTTATGTGCCACCTGGATGGCAGCAGGGGTTTGGGGGAGAATGGATACATGTATGTGTATGGCTGAGTCCCTTCGCTGTTCACTTGAAACTATAACATTGTTAATCAGCTATACCCCAATGCAAAATGTTTGGGGTGTTAAAAAAGAGTAAAATTAAAATTAAAAAAAAAAAAAAAAAGAAATGCATCTTTCTGATCTTGAACTCCTGAGAGTCTAATTCTGTAAAGAATCTGAATTTTAACAAACACATCCATGTGACTTGGATGCAAAAAATTACTTTGAGAAGCACTGTTCTCAAGAGCCTGAGGTCAGTCAAGACCCGCCTCTCAGCAACAGCCATGGAAAGCCCCCCTCTGACGGATTTACAGAGCTGCTGAAATGAAGTTTGACATGTGGGAGAAACATGTGTAAATCGTGCTTTGAAGAATACTGCTACGTCATCACTATTAGAGATATATATTCAGTTATATACAACTGTACGTTGGTGACACAGTCTGTATTCAAAGTCATTTCTTTTTCTTAACTAATTGACACTTTGTGAATGTCAAGTTCACTTCTCAAGACCAAGCTAAATGCCATGCTCTTAACAGAGAAAGACCAAGAGGCACCGAAAGCTGTAAGGAGCTCCATGAGGAAAGAGGCCAGGCTGGTCCAGCAGTGCTCACAACTGTACCCCTTGCACCTCTCACTTGCTCTGCACATAATAGGTATGCGATAAATATGTATTTATAAATCAATCCAACAGAAGGGGAATATGAAATAGTATGAATATTTGGATAATTCTTCTGTATAAGTGATTACTTGTGGTAATACAATTGCTTAGTCTCTTACTAGAAAAATAATTCATCAAGAGGAAGGGGATATAGCGTATCACATGGCTGATTCACGCTGCTGAACAGCACAAACAAGCACAACGTCATAAAGCAATTATGGGGCTTCCCAGGTGGTGTTGGAGGTGAAAAACCCACCTGCCAACACAGGTGACGTAAGAAACTCGGCTTCCATCCCCGGGCTGGGAAGATCCCTGAAGGAGGGCACGGCGACCACTCCAGTATTCTTGCCTGGAGAATCCCATGGACAGAGGAGCCTGCTGGGCTACGGTCCATAGGGTCGCAAAGAGTCAGCCACGACTAAAGTGACTTAGCACGCACACAAGTAAAGCAATTATACTCCAATTTAAAAATAAATTTTTAAAAAGCTATTCACATGTTTAAAAAAAAAGAAAGAAAAATAATTCATATGTTTAAGAAGGCGTCAACTACAAGTCTGGGAGGAAATGGATGGCAAGAAACCCAAGGCTTGAGGAGAAAATCAGACCTTTCTTCCAGGGATCACTCTCTGTTTCTGATTCCCTGAAGTTTCCATTACTCCAAACCACAAGTTTTCGCAAGGCTCGGTGTATTTTAATTAAACCCTAGCAATGAACACAGACTTTCCAAACTCCATCCTGGTTTGCACCGTCCGGCTTCAAAGCTGGGTTGAAAGAAAACAGTGACGGGGCCTGATGCTCAACAAGGCCTTGGAAGTGCTCGTTGCCCTTACCCAGAACAGAACCAGCAAAGAACGGCGTGGACAGTTACCCTGAATGCACAGAATGGCACTTAATGATCATTGCCCTGCCTTCTGGGATTGGCACTGGTTCTTCATTCGCCTGGTCTGTGTTCACAGAGTAAAACTCTTGTCTGTGTGACTCAGCCCATGAAAATGCTTGACTTGGCAACCCACGTGGGTATTCCCCACACAGGCCTCAGCCCAGGGTCTGGGGAAGGGAGAAGGCAGGCCCTTGCATCCTTCCCCGGTACCATCTGTGATGTCCCCACGGCCCCTGCCAGCAGCCACAGTGGAGGAAGGCTGCGAGGGGAGGCTGTGTCCTGAGTTAAACTCTGCTCAGAGAGGCCGGTTCACAAAACCACACGGGACCCACAGGGAGACTGCTTTCTTTCTCCCGTCTTCCTTTTCCTTTCATGCTTTTTCCTTCTTCTTTTCTTGATCTTTCCCTTCTTCTCTCCCCTCCCATGCCCTCTTTCTTTCTCTGCAGGTCTCTCTTTTTATTTCCTAATTTTTATTTGAAAGAAGAAAAATGTTTTTGGCCTCACCGTACAGTATGCAGGATCTTAGTTCCCCAACCTAGGATTGAACCTGGAGCCGTCAACCACGGAAAAGCAGAGTCCTAACAACTGGATCGTCAGGGAAATCCCTCTCTGTGGGTCTCTTGTGAAAAGAAAAGTCTCAAAAATCTCAAAGAAATATTCATGAAGCAGGCATTTCTGTGGCCAGCACTAGCCTCTCCCAGGTCCGTCTCTTTCTCCAACTCAGACCTTTGCTTTCCACATCACAGACACAGGTAGCTCTTATGCAAAAGTAAAAAGAAACCAAAAGGAAAATCCAACAGTGAACCATTAGAGGAGAGCCACAGCTACACTTTAATCTGAGCAACGTGGTCTGAAGTTTACCTGCATGGTCTCTGCAGATAAAGTGGGTGTCATCCACAGCGCCAGTTAGTATCCTTGGCAACCAACTATCACTCAAAGAGGCTGGAGAGATAATCCTGGTTCAGGACCCTGAACAACCTCATACTTAAAACACATACTATGCAATGACTTGTGGACTCTGAACACAATTATGACACACACTAAGTCTGCCAAGTTCACCTTGGAGATGAGGGGAAAAAACACACAGTTTACACCTTAAACACTTCAATTTGCAGGGCAATCAGACCCACAAGGGGATCAGGAAACAAGTTTGCAGCCAGCACATATTCACGGCACAGAGAAGAGTAAGTTTCAGCTAACAGATCTCCAAGGCCATTCATCCCAGTAATGGCATGGCCCCTGAATACATATCTGGAAACTGGACCGCAGCCACAGGGCCATAAAGATAAACTTCAGGAAGTGAGATGGTATCTTCACTTTAGTGCACTGGTTTGAAATTCTCAGGTCAGCGTGAACTGGTGAGTTTTAAAGGGGGATTTGAGATTTGGAAACAGCTCCAGGCTTGCTGCCTTTCCAGAGTTCAAAGCCTTCTTTTCCTGAGTGTTCACTGCCAGCATCCCAGCTCTGCCATCTGTGAATAGGTGCACTATTTATAGGTGACTTGTGGTGGGCGAACGCCAAGTGCTCAACCCAGGAAAACTGTTATCTGAATGATTTACATGCACGTCCTGAACCCCACTGGGCACTAAACAGAGGGATGCTTTTGTAATAAATCTTGCATTCGTCAACATTAATTTAAGGTAATCTGAGTCGACAGTCAAGAGTCTGCTTTTCAATAAGCAGCCAACTTTTCTTCTATTAAATTTTTAGGAGACTCTATTACTAAGTTCTGGGAAATACCATTGGCAAGAAGCTGAGCTGGAGTAGCTTTAGGAACTCAGTCGTGTTAAGCTGTCTGCCCCAAACACTTCTGGGCCACAAGCACACCCGCCATCAGTAAGTCAGATGGTGTCGCTGCTTCAAGGCCTGCACGGTGGTCTCTGCCCAACCACCACCCCTGGAAGGAGGACAGAGAAGCACTGAAGAGACAGAGGACAGGCTCAGAGGCTGTGCTCAGCGGAGGACGTAAAACGAACAAGAAACCTGCAAGAAGAAGCCTCCAAGAGCTCTTGGAGCCTGTAATCCACTCAAGGAGGAAAGATGGCGCCTGTGAATGCGGAAGTAACGGAAGTAACGCTGAGGAGCCGCAGGGGCCCCTGAACCAGAGGATGGGAGGGAGCTCCAGGGAGGGAGAGAGAACAGGTGGGAGTGAACGGGGAGTGTGGTGAGGATGTAAGCTGGAGGCCCCGGACCTGCAGAGGAGGAGGAAGCGCGTTCCAAGGGAGCCGGGGAGAGGAACGACGGCTTGAAGCAGACGTCGTGTTGGGATGGGGAGGACCCTGAGGTTCAAGATGTCAATGGCCTGGCCTCTCCTGGGCAACCCAGGGCACCGCTGCTCTCAGAGGGAGCGGGGTAAGAAGGAACCAGTGTTTCACAGACTGATACAGAGGCTGAGCCGGAGGGGAAGACGATGTGAAAGACTGGCGTGGACTGAGCCGTCAGGACACTGCAGACGCTCATTGCCCAGGTCCGCGGTTTTTTGAACAGGGGGAATGTACCCCAGATATACTGCCTGGGATATGGGGAGAAAACAGCAGAGTTCATATTTGTACTTGCTTTTTAAATTCTCATCTTTTTTTGGAGTATATTTCATATATACCAGTTGAACATAAAATATATCTACTATAGACTGACTTGTGCATCATGCCCAAATTTGTATGTCGAGGTCCTAAGCTCCCATGTGACTTGTAGTTGGATATGGGGCCTTAAGGAGGTAATAAAGATTAAACAGGGTCATAAGTGTTCACCCTGATTTTGATAGAAGAAGAGACACCAAGCCTCCCTCTCTCTCTCTTTCTCTCTCTCTCTGCTCTCTCTCTCTCCTCTTTCTGTCTTTCTTTGTTTCTCTCTCTCTCTCTGCAAACACAAAGAGGCCATGTGAGGACACAGGGAAGTGGCCGTCTACAGAAGAGTCTCATCAGAAACCAACCCTGATGGCACCTCATCTTGGACTTCTGGCCTCCAGAACTGTGAGAAGATAAAATTCTACTCTTTAAGCCACCCAGTCCAGCACATAATATGGAAACCATCAAAAACTGGAAGAGGGAGGTGTACAAACATATCTTGTTAATGCACAGGATTAAAAGAGTCTGAGCAACCAGGCTCTGGGTGCTGGGGCCCAACCAAGAAGGCAGTGAGTGCTAAGAGCTACTTCAGAGGAAAAGTAGGATCTCCAGGAGCCACTGGATATAGAAAACCAGAGGAAGAGAGGAAAGAATGTGGTCTCTGGGGTTTTCAGTCTGGGAGGGGGTAGACCTATCTCTATCCCATGGGAGATAAGGGTTATTCTATAGGAGGTTCAGAGATGCTCAGGGACCACAGGAATGACAGATATCCTCCAAATAGGAAAGAGAAATGGCCAGAGAGGGGAAAGGAAAGGAAAGTGGGGATCCCAGGGCCACAGAGGTCAAGAGAAAAGAGACTTTGGAGGAGGGCAGGGTGGGTAGCATTACCAGGGAGGTCAAGTGGAACGACCCCCAGAAATGCCTTGTGGAATTCCAGGAGGAGGTCATTGAAGACTTTTTAAAAAGTGACTTCACATGAGGGGAGAGGATGCAAGCTAGACTGTAGGGGGTTAAGAAGGGACAGATGGAGAGGAAATGAAGGCATCAGGTTTTCTTTAGCTTTTAACTATTAAAATGTGTCACAGTCAGAACCACAGGGGGTGGGAGGTAAGCTTTTCCCTTCATCTCCAACCCCAGAGGAATTCCCTGTAACTAGTTAAATGGTGTTAAGTGTTAACTGGATCTGGGCGGCTGGGCCATGGGGTAGGGGGCAGGGCGGATGGTAAGTCAACAGTAAAGTGGTCAATCTTGTCCCAGAACCTTCCAGACAGCTCTGCCTTTCTGTGTGACTTCGTGTAGGGGGACAGAACATAAGACAAAGCCAGTCGGGATATGCCATTCTCAAACTCAAATGCCGATTAGAAGTCGAGAAATTTCCTGCAAATTCCATACCTTATTTGATAGTTGAATGTAAGAACATCTGACATTAATGGCGGGAGGAGGATGGAGTTCATTCAGGCATTTCAGCCGCCAGCAACAACTGGACACCCAGGAGACGCCATCACAGTGATCTGGCTTTGCCCGACCACTGTTTACAACCACTTCACAAGTGTGCAGGTGAAGTCAGAGTTACGTGTGAGAACTAAATAATGCTTACAAAAGTCTTTGGTATCCACAGATAAAAGGGGCTGTTTGAGTGCAGAGCATTATCACTAATGATGGTGCACACTTGACGAATCAGATCATCCCAGAGAGTAAACCATGTCCTGGGAATAAATTCACTAATTCTAAAAGCTGCTTTAAACATTTTAGGTGAAAGCAATAATTATTGATAACTCTTCAGCAGGCTGTCTTTCCAACTCTAGAATTATCTTATTAGCTCACGTCCTGGGATGTGTGTGAACCTCATGCAGAATTTCAACATCTGTTTTTATAGAATCCATGACCTGTTTTATAGAATCAACCTCTCAGGGCTGGAGGGGTCCAGCCCCTTTTGCTCATTAAAATGCCCCCTGTGATATCTACAAAAATAGTGGGCTGCTCATGGTCAATTTCTCCAGCCTGACACTTGTTATTCCCTATTCTCTCTTATTTTGGCTAGAGATAGTTTCAAAAGTCTTTTCTATTAATACCAGCTTTTGCATCTTTGCAAGTCAAAGCTCTTAATTTAAGGCTTCTGCTGTCCTAAATCTCTTCTCACGTTCACCCTGGTTATTCATCCTTCTCTTTCTATGTGTTTGTACATCTTTCAGAAATCCAATCTCACTGGAGAGTCCCTGAATTTTCAGCAAAAACGACTTAAAAGTAAAACTGTTAAATGGACACGAAGTGGTGAGTGTAGGTACGGAGGAGTGTGTGCAGGGACACACATGGAGAGGCCTGCCGCCCACTATGGAGGTGGGGAGGGGGCCCGGAAAGGCTGTGCAGAAGGGCTGATCCCTGAGTGCGTCTTGCAATGCAGTCAGGGGCGGAGGAGGCTGGAGATAATGTCAGACAAGAACAGCCAAGAGCAAAGACCCAACAGATCTAGGAGTGAGCAAGGGGCATCGCAAGATGAGGATGGGGGTGGATATCAGGCCACAGAACCTTGGAAGCCAGGCAGGGGGGCTGGGTTTAATCAGATAGAGGGCCACTCAGAGCAGTGACAGGGTTGGACATGCATCTAATTTTAGGTGAAAAGTGGCAAAATTAGATAGGTCATGGAGACTGAGCAGAAGGTTAACATAATCAGCCAAACAGGAGCAAAAAATGGAGAGCAAATGAGTCAGAAGAAGACTGCTTCTGACACCAACTCCTTTTTTTCTTTACATAAGAACAAATGTGCCACCACCCTCGTGCCCTGTGGAAGCTGACTCTGTTCATTTTGAAAACAACAAAGGTAATCGGGTCCTTTTTGACATTTCTGGTGAGGAGCTTAACCTTTCAAGCTGAGTCACTTATTACCTGATTTTCGTTTGCATCAGAGCCTTGGTGGGGGGTACCTGAGAGGGTAGTGTTGCAAAGAAACAAAAGAGAAGCGCTATTGAGGGAGGTGGTGGCACAGAAGTGCGCTGCCACACTAACCTCTCCACACTAAGCATTTT
>SJYW01043031.1:72417-85866 GCA_006410735.1 Raphicerus campestris | reverse complement strand
GTCCCCTCACTAGTTCTGTCCTCTAAAGTCCAAGTTTCATCATCCACACGCTGAGCAACAAGCAGGTGTCTGTCCTAGACTGGGAACTGTGATGACATGAAAAGGACTCATCTGTTCTGGTCCCTGTCTACCCTTCCTGACAGCATGCCCTCTCCTCATTCTCTTTAGCAAATACCAGGCCAATGCACCTCCCTGTCTGTCTGAGTGAACCTGCCAGCCAGCAAAGGAAATTTCCAGGTGGAGGAATTGTTCTTCCTTCCTAAATATAGGGGCACAGGTCCCATTCATAATCCTACTCCAACCCCCAATTCATCCTACACAGTTACTTAAAAATCTTTCTTGTAGTTGCACCTTTAATTGTATGAGAGATCATCTAGTAGGCTTCAGTTAGTATTCTATAAGAATTGTTCCACATGAAGGTGTATTTTTAATATATGTTGAGGAGGTGAGCTCTACATTCTTCTACTCAGCTATTTTGATCTCTTCTCTTCCATAATTTCATTTGTTAACTTGTTTACTTCTTCAGTTCAGTTCAGTCTCTCATTCATGTTTGATTCTTTGCAACCCCATGGACTACAGCATGCCAGGCTTCCCTGTCTATCACTAACTTTTGGAACTTACTCAAAGTCATGTGCATTGAGTCAGTGACATCATCCATCTCATCCTCTGTCGTCCCCTTCTCCTGCCTTCAATCTTTCCCAGCATTAGGGTTTTTTCAGATGAGTCAGTTCTTCATATCAGGTGGCCAAAGTATTGGAGTTTCAGCTTCAGCATCAGTCCTTCCAATAAATATTCAGGACTGATTTCCTTTAGGATTGACTGGTTGGATGTCTGTGCAGTCCAAGGGACTCTCAAGAGTCTTCTCCAACACCACAGTTCAAAAGCATCAATTCTTTGGTGCTCAGCTTTCTTTTATAGTCCAACTCTCACATCCATACATGACTACTGGAAAAATCATAGTTTTGACAAGGCAGACATTTGTCAGAAAAGTAATGTCTCTACTTTTTAATATCCTGTCTAGGTTAGTCATAGCTTTTATTCCAAGGAGAAAGTGTCTTTTAATTTCATTGCTGCAGTCCCCATCAGCGGTGATTTTGGAGCCCCTCAAAATAAAGTCTCTCACTATATCCACTATTTGCCTCTCTATTTGTCAAGAAGAGATAGAACTGGTGATCTTTGGAAGGACTGATGCTAAAGCTGAAACTCCAGTACTTTGGCCACCTCATGTGAAGAGTTGACTCATTGGGAAAGAACCTGATGCTGGGAGGGACTGGGGGCAGAAGGAGAAGGGAATGACAGAGGATGAGATGGCTGGATGGCATCACTGACTCGATGGACATGAGTTTGAGTGAACTCTGGGAATTGGTGATGGACAGGGAGGCCTAGCGTGCTGTGATTCATGGGGTCGCAAAGAGTTGGACATGACTGAGCAACTGAACTGAACTGAACTGATGGAGCTGGATGCCATGATCTTAGTCTTTTGAATGTTGAGTTTTAACCCAGCTTTTTCACTGTTCTCTTTCATCAAGAGGCTCTTTAGTTTTTTGCTTTCTGCCATAAGCATGATGTCATCTGTGTAGCTGAGGTTACTGATATTTCTACCAGCAATCTTGATTCCAGTTTGTGCTTCATCCAGCTCTGCATTTCACATGATGTACTCTGCATAGAAGTTAATAAACAGGCTGCCAATGAACAGCCTTAACGTACTCCTTTCCCAATTTGGAACCAGTCTATTGTTACATGTACAGTTCTAACTGTTGCTCTTTGACCTGCATACATATTTCTTAGTAGGCAGGTAAGGTGGTCTGGTATTCCTATCTCTTGAAGAATTTTCCACATTTTGCTGTGACCCACATAGGCAAAGGCTTTGGTATAGTTTATAAAGCAGAAGTAGATGTTTTTCTTGAACTCTCATTTTTGATGATCCATAAGATGTTGGCAATTTGATCTCTCTTTCCTCTGCCTTTTTCTCTTATACACATCTAAAGTCATGTGGGTTGAGTCAGTGACATCATCCATCTCATCCTCTGTCGTCCCCTTCTCCTGCCTTCAATCTTTCCCAGCATTAGGGTTTTTTCAGATGAGTCAGTTCTTCATATCAGGTGGCCAAAGTATTGGAGTTTCAGCTTCAGCATCAGTCCTTCCAATAAATATTCAGGACTGATTTCCTTTAGGATTGACTGGTTGGATGTCTGTGCAGTCCAAGGGACTCTCAAGAGTCTTCTCCAACACCACAGTTCAAAAGCATCAATTCTTTGGTGCTCAGCTTTCTTTTATAGTCCAACTCTCACATCCATACATGACTACTGGAAAAATCATAGTTTTGACAAGGCAGACATTTGTCAGAAAAGTAATGTCTCTGCTTTTTAATATCCTGTCTAGGTTAGTCATAGCTTTTATTCCAAGGAGAAAGTGTCTTTTAATTTCATTGCTGCAGTCCCCATCAGCGGTGATTTTGGAGCCCCTCAAAATAAAGTCTCTCACTATATCCACTATTTGCCTCTCTATTTGTCAAGAAGAGATAGAACTGGTGATCTTTGGAAGGACTGATGCTAAAGCTGAAACTCCAGTACTTTGGCCACCTCATGTGAAGAGTTGACTCATTGGGAAAGAACCTGATGCTGGGAGGGACTGGGGGCAGAAGGAGAAGGGAATGACAGAGGATGAGATGGCTGGATGGCATCACTGACTCAATGGACATGAATCTGAGTGAACTCTGGGAATTGGTGATGGACAGGGAGGCCTAGCGTGCTGTGATTCATGGGGTCGCAAAGAGTTGGACATGACTGAGCAACTGAACTGAACTGAACTGATGGAGCTGGATGCCATGATCTTAGTCTTTTGAATGTTGAGTTTTAACCCAGCTTTTTCACTGTTCTCTTTCATCAAGAGGCTCTTTAGTTTTTTGCTTTCTGCCATAAGCATGATGTCATCTGTGTAGCTGAGGTTACTGATATTTCTACCAGCAATCTTGATTCCAGTTTGTGCTTCATCCAGCTCTGCATTTCACATGATGTACTCTGCATAGAAGTTAATAAACAGGCTGCCAATGAACAGCCTTAACGTACTCCTTTCCCAATTTGGAACCAGTCTATTGTTACATGTACAGTTCTAACTGTTGCTCTTTGACCTGCATACATATTTCTTAGTAGGCAGGTAAGGTGGTCTGATATTCCTATCTCTTGAAGAAATTTCCACATTTTGCTGTGACCCACACAAGCAAAGGCTTTGGCATAGTTTATAAAGCAGAAGTAGATGTTTTTCTTGAACTCTCTTTCATTTTTGATGATCCATAAGATGTTGGCAATTTGATCTCTCTTTCCTCTGCCTTTTTGAAATCCAGCTTGTACATCTGGAAATTCATGGTTCACATACTACTGAAGCATTGCTTTGAGAATTTAGTACTATTCTATGCAAGCATCTGAGATGAGTGCAGATGTGTGGTAGCTTGAACATTCTTTGGCATTGCCTTTCTTTGGGGTTGGAATGAAAATTAATCTTTTCCAGTCCTGTGGCCACTGCTGATTTTCCAAATGTGCTGGCATATAGAGTGCAGTACATTCACAGCATCATTTTTTAGGATTTGAAATAGCTCAACTGGAATTTGATCACCTCCACTGACTTTGCTCATAGTGGTGCTTCCTAAGGCCCACTTGACTTCACATTCCAAGATGTCTGGCTCTAGGTGAGTGATAACATCATCATGGTTACCTGGCTCATTAAGATCTTTTTTATATAGTTCTTCTGTATATTCCTGCCACCTCTTCTTAATATTTTCTTCTTCTGTTAGGTCCCTACCACTTCTGTCTTTTATTGTGCCCATTTTTCATGAAATATTCCCTTGGAGTTTAAGCTTCATGCAAGTAGTTAACTCATCTCTCTTCCTCTTTTCTAGGGCCAAAAATCACTGGCACATAGTATGCAACAAAAATATTTGTGGAAAAATGAATACAGTTAAAAATAAATAAGTGACGAATTACTTTTTCCTGAGTAAAATTTGAATATATGTTTAGAGATGCACACACATATGCATACACACACATGCACATATTTCTGTGTTTATATATGTGTGTTATTTAGTTGTTTGACCCACTAAGAAAAGGAAATTAAAACCTCCTAGTGTTATTTTGTTTCTCTCAATAGTTTAGTTTTTTAATGTATTACATTTTTTCTTTAAGAATATTTTATGTTAGTTGTTTGAGATATAATGGTATTTATTTTGAATAGTATCTAAATCATTAAAATGTCTTTGTCTCATTAAATGTTTTTGTCCTGTGTTTTGTNGAGAGTGCAGTACATTCACAGCATCATTTTTTAGGATTTGAAATAGCTCAACTAGAATTTGATCACCTCCACTGACTTTGCTCATAGTGGTGCTTCCTAAGGCCCACTTGACTTCACATTCCAAGATGTCTGGCTCTAGGTGAGTGATAACACCATCATGGTTACCTGGCTCATTAAGATCTTTTTAATATAGTACTTCTGTATATTCCTGCCACCTCTTAATATTTTCTTCTTCTGTTAGGTCCCTACCACTTCTGTCTTTTATTGTGCCCATTTTTCATGAAATAATCCCTTGGAGTTTAAGCTTCATGCAGGTAGTTAACTCATCTCTCTTCCTCTTTTCTAGGGCCAAAAATCACTGGCACATAGTATGCAAAAAAATATTTGTGGAAAAATGAATACACTTAAAAATAAATAAGTGACGAATTACTTTTTCCTGAGTAAAGTTTGAATATATGTTTAGAGATGCACACACATATGCATACACACACATGCACATATTTCTGTGTTTATATATGTGTGTTATTTAGTTGTTTGACCCACTAAGAAAAGGAAATTAAAACCTCCTAGTGTTATTTTGTTTCTCTCAATAGTTTAGTTTTTTAATGTATTACATTTTTTCTTTAAGAATATTTTATGTTAGTTGTTTGAGATATAATGGTATTTATTTTGAATAGTATCTAAATCATTAAAATGTCTTTGTCTCATTAAATGTTTTTGTCCTGTGTTTTGTCAGTTTATTCTTTTGTAATTTACTTAGGTTTCTGTACTTTTAAAAATTTTCTTAAGGCTTTATTTTCAATATTTATTTGCCATATTGTTATAGAGGTATGCTTGTATAGTATTGAGAATACTGTCTGATTTAGGCCAGGAAGAGTTAATGTTGAATAAATTACTAACTACACACAATTAAATATTTATTGTATAGATGTATTTATTTGAAATTTATAATATTTGTTTTTTCTTTTTAAATAAACTTTCAACAGTTCTCTGAAATATTATCAATAAGAAATAGCTTTAACAGGAAGAGCTCTGCAACTTTGTCAGTACCTACCTTGGGGACGAGCCTGTGGGGAAAAGAAGGCTCTTTAGCATGCCTTTTTATTGTTAATAGGCCTATCTACACTTGTTCCTCTAGCACAAGGTTTAATTCCAAGAACTTCCAACCTCACATTACCTGAGGACAAACTTGACATGAATGTATGAAAGAAGGTGCCACATAATAAAAAGCTAATGTAATCAAACCAGATACATGACTTCCATGCTAAATATTTTTTATTTATTCATTTAAAGATCTGGTGTATTGATTATATTTGATGTTCTGTGTGATACTTTTGTGTGTATGCTCAGTGATTCAGTTGTGTGTGTCTCTTTGCCAATCATGGACTGTAAGTAGTCCTCCAGGGGATCTTCCTGACCCAGGGATTGAACCCATGTCTTCTGCAGCTCTTGCATTGCACATAGATTCTTTGCCACTCTACTACCTTGGAAACCCATAATATATTTAGCCATATTAAAACAAACAAAAAAAAAATTCAGCTCAATCAAGTGTTGTTGCTTTGCATGAGTATTCAGATTTCAAGTCTGTATCACTTTTTCAGGAATTATTCATTCAATTTTTAAATTTTGTCTATTATTCAAATGGAAAGTGCAAATAATGAGAACAACAAAAAATTCAGGTCATTTGGGGATATAACACTTGAACCTAGAGACCTGGATTCAGGTAAAAGAAAAACTTTATAATATTTTCCAAGAAAAAGTTCATCTTTTAGATCCTCACTTTTGTAATGGAATTTCATCAGGAAAACATCTCTTTACCATTATTTTGTGGGAATAAAAGAACTGAAAAACATTCTAGTGTAAAGGGATGATTTTCAGTTAAAAGCAGAAGCTAGATTCATTGTGTTATGGAATGAACAGCCTTGTATTATATGGTGGGGATTATTGTTTGCTTTCAGCAATTTAATTAAAAGCTCAAACAAGTAAAGTCCACAGGGGATTTCTACCAGAGGCTGATTTATTGCTAAGTGCTCTTCTTAGTACAGAGTACAGTATTTCTGAAATGCTCAGAAAGTAGGCTGCCTGGTGTAAGTAGCCTAATTAATGAAGAGAATTAATAAATTTAGCAGTTCTTAGAAGGTATACCTTTCTGTGTTGCACATTCTCTCAAATATTCATGGCAGGTCTGTCCTTAGCTAATGAGAGGATATAGAAATTCTTGTGATTAAAGGTTGTGCCTAAGGAACAAGAATTGGTGGACCCATTAACAGTTTTGAGTCTTAAACGGCATTCCACCATTCAGTCAAGCCAAGACGGTGGGGAATCAATCAATCCCATGAGCATGGGCCTATTGCCACATTTATTTTGGTGTGAAGAAATTTTCTTCATCAGAAGTAGCACTTTGTGGGATATAATGACAGTGAATATGCTGCTGCTGCTGCTGCTAAGTCGCTTCAGTCATGTCCAACTCTGTACGACCTCATAGATGGCAGCCTACCAGGCTCCCCCATCCCTGGGATTCTCCAGGCAAGCACACTGGAGTGGGTTGCCATTTCCTTCTCCAGACAGTGAGTATGGTGTTCTGTAAAGTCCACAAATGGTGGTTTTGGCAGAAGCATCACTTGCAGAAAGACAAATACAAATACAGTGTAGGTGTCTATTTCAGTAATAACAAAATGCTTCCTTTCCATGATAGCAGTGGTCCAATTTAGTCAATCTGCCACCAGAGAGCTGGCTGATTATTNTGCAGAAAGACAAATACAAATACAGTGTAGGTGTCTATTTCAGTAATAACAAAATGCTTCCTTTCCATGATAGCAGTGGTCCAATTTAGTCAATCTTCCACCAGAGAGCTGGCTGATTATTCAGACAATGGTGCCATATCAGGGAATCAATGTCCGTCTCTCCTGCTGACAGATTAGCCCTCTGCAGTAGGCATAGTCAGTCAGATTTGGTAATTGGAAGTCCATGTTGCTGAGCACAGGCATAACCTGCCTCCCTGACACTTTGTCCTTAAGCTCGCTGGATGAAGTCTGGGGTAGCAGTGGAAGGGGCTGATTTGCCCACAGTATGTGCTCTTTAGCCACTCTATGATTAAGATCCTCCTCAGCTAGGCCACCTTCTGGTGAACATTCACCTCAGCTGCAAAGTATATTTACCTTTTTTTTTTTCCCCATTCAGAGAGGTGGATTCATTGACAAGAATGGAGAAAAAGGCATATCTCATTGAAATGCTGTTTAAGCACCTAACATTTGGACAATGTTTTATTATATTGATTAAATATGAATATTCAATTATTTCTTTATCATTTAAGATTGAATTACATTTATAATTTTTTTTGCCACAAAAATAATATACTGCTGTATACTTTTGCCTGGATTTTGGATAGTTTTCCCTAGGAGAAAGTTATGGGTTGGTTCAAAACAATACACATTATAGAAGCCTTTGACACATCTTTCCTAGATGGTTTGTGAAAAGATTGAATACATTTACATTCCAACAAATAGGTGATGGTAGCCTCATACACACTTGCCAACATTAAATATTACATTTTTTTCTAATCATAAATATATCACTTATTACTAATGGTATTAAATACATTTATGGATTATCTGATTTTGTATTTTCTGTCTTGTGTACTTTTCCAGAATTTTATTGGGGTCTCCATGTTTCATGGTCTTGAAAGATTAAGGGGCATCCCATGCCTAGTTCAGAGAGGTGGATAATGAGAAATTTATTCTGGTTAGCAATTAATTGAGAGACATGAACATTGATGGAAAGATCTGGAAGAAAGAAGTAAAATTCAAACGTAAATATTTTCTTGAGCTTTGAGGAATATTGAGGCTCCTACTCCCTAGAACTTTCCTTTCTGAAAATTAACACACATTTTTCTTTCTTTTTTTTTAAATACTTTATTCTATTTTACAATACTGTATTGGTTTTGCCATGTATTGACATGAATCAGCCACAGGTGTACACGAGCTCCCAATGCCGAAGCCCCCTCCCACCTCCCACCCCACACCATCTCCCTGGATCATCCCGTACACCAGCCCCAAGCATCCTGTATCCTGTATTGAACATAGACTGGCGCTTCATTTCTTATATGATAGTATACATGTTTCAGTGCCATTCTCCCAAATCATCCCACCCTCTCCCTCTCCCTCAGAAGCCAAAAGTCTGAAGGAAGCATCATCAATAGCTTCTAACAAAATAGGGGAAACACACAGTTTAATATTAGAAAGAATATTTGAGTGATTAGATGTGCACAAGGAAACTATGATCTTCACAGTATATTTCTCATAATAGATAATTATGATTATGTAACTCAATAGATTTGAAATACTTTCATATTCACTATCTCATTCAATATTTATAATAATCACAGAGGGCAAAGAAAGAGATAGATAAACAATATATAAAACAGCAGGTCCATCCGTCTTATGGAATTATGCAACATTTCATCTCCTATATTGCAAGACAGTAATGTTTCTGGAGATAACAGCACACTGAGAACAGAAAAATAAATGGCTAAATACATTAAATATGGGGGCTCACCAGGTGATGCTAGTGGTAAAGAACCTGCCTACCAATGCAGGAGAGATAAGAGATGTGGGCTCAATCCCTGGGTCAGGAAGATCCCTTGGAGGAGAGCATGGCAACCACCACAGTATTCTTGCCTGGAGAATCCCATGGACAGAGGAACCTGGTGGGCTACAGTCCCTAGGGTTGCAAAGAGTTGGACATGATTGAAACATATATGGTATACATGATAATGTCTGTTTTTAAACCAATTGCTGTACCCTTTTCCTAAGAGAGAAAACAGATTGGGAGGGATAATTCTCCTTTACATTTCATGAGAGAATTAGTAGTCAGATAAATAAGCAGAAATCTGTGGAGACAGGGGCCAGTGGAAATGCCTTAGTCTCATTTGAGCACAACCTTTGTATTGGTACCAGGGCCAAAACTGTCATATCTCTGCTTGGCTAGTGCTAACATCAATAATGGTGAGACAACTCCAACTTAATGAAAATTAAGTTTGTGTGAGGGATGCGGGTGCAGAAACAGATAACTGCTAAGTAAAGACAATTGTGGTTGGCACTTTTATAGAGCAGTAAAGGTCACTGGTCACAAACTCCTCATTTGGATGACTTAAATATAAAACAAGAATCACACATTTTACATGGATAGAAATAAGACACTTCTGGAGGTGAGGGTTGGAAATCATCTTGGACAAAGGAAATTTGTAAAGGGCCAAAGTTTCATCCAGCCAGAGGCATCAAGTGCCATTGTAATTTCAATATTGCAGAAAACTCTTCTTTGAGGATCTCCCCAGCTCAAAATAATGCCCTTAATTTCTTCCTGCACACACACTAGTTTATCATATTTATCCATGTTTTTCTAAGTAAGCCCAACCTCTTGTTCATTGCTGATCAACAAAACAGAGTGGGCATCTGACCCAAACCATGAAGATCGTTGGAATGTAGATAATATAAGCCAGGAAGCTATGGGTTGTCAGCTTTCTACTTTGTGAATTTTGGCTGCTTTGATTCCAAGGACAGGCAGCAATTTCAGCCCTTGTTGTGGATCCTTTATAGGTTGGCTATCTGCATGCTCTTGAAGCCTAAATCTTTTGGTAACTTCATCATCTTGGGTTACTATTTGTTTCATATGTTTTGGAAAAAAATACATAGTTTCAATTAATTGTATATTAATGTAATGTTACAACAACCTGATGAAACCTGAAAATTTGGATCATGTCATATCATATTCAGTTCAGTCACTAAGTCGTGTCTGACTCCTTGTGACCCCCTGAACTGCAGCACGCCAGGCCTCCCTGTCTATCATCAACTCCTGGAGTCCACCCAAACTCATGTCCATTGAGTCGATGATGCCATACAACCATCTCATCCTCTGTCGTCCCCTTCTCCTCCTGCCCTCAATTTTTCCCAGCATCAGGGTCTTTTCAAAGGAATCAGCTCTTTGCATCAGGTGGCCAAAGTATTGGAGTTTCAGCTTCAACATCACTCCTTCCAGTGAACACCCAGGACTGATCTCTTTGGGATGCACTGGTTGGATCTCCTTTCAGTCCAAGGGACTCTTAAGAGTCTTCTCCAACACCACAGTTCAAAAGCATCAGTTCTTTGGTGCTTAGCATTCTTCACAGTCGAACTCTCACATCCATACATGACCACAGGAAAAACCACATCCTTGACTAGACGAACTCTTGTTGGCAAAATAATGAATCTGCTTTTTAACATGCTATCTAGATTAGTCATAACTTTCCTTCCAAGGAGTAAGTGTCTTTTAATTTCATGGCTGCAGTCACCATCTGCAGTGATTTTGGAGCCCCCCAAAATAAAGTCTGACACTGTTTCCACTGTTTCTCCATCTATTTCCCATGAAGTGATGGGACCAGATGCCATGATCTTCGTTTTCTGAATGTTGAGCTTTAAGCCAACTTTTTCACTCTCCTCTTCCACTTTTATCAAGAAGCTCTTTAATTCTTCCTCACTTCCTGCCGTAAGAGGGGGTGCCATNGTACACCAGCCCCAAGCATCCTGTATCCTGTATTGAACATAGACTGGCGCTTCATTTCTTATATGATAGTATACATGTTTCAGTGCCATTCTCCCAAATCATCCCACCCTCTCCCTCTCCCTCAGAAGCCAAAAGTCTGAAGGAAGCATCATCAATAGCTTCTAACAAAATAGGGGAAACACACAGTTTAATATTAGAAAGAATATTTGAGTGATTAGATGTGCACAAGGAAACTATGATCTTCACAGTATATTTCTCATAATAGATAATTATGATTATGTAACTCAATAGATTTGAAGCACTTTCATATTCACTATCTCATTCAATATTTATAATAATCACAGAGGGCAAAGAAAGAGATAGATAAACAATATATAAAACAGCAGGCCCATCCGTCTTATGGAATTATGCAACATTTCATCTCCTATATTGCAAGACAGTAATGTTTCTGGAGATAACAGCACACTGAGAACAGAAAAATAAATGGCTAAATACATTAAATATGGGGGCTCACCAGGTGATGCTAGTGGTAAAGAACCTGCCTACCAATGCAGGAGAGATAAGAGATGTGGGCTCAATCCCTGGGTCAGGAAGATCCCTTGGAGGAGAGCATGGCAACCACCACAGTATTCTTGCCTGGAAAATCCCATGGACAGAGGAACCTGGTGGGCTACAGTCCCTAGGGTTGCAAAGAGTTGGACATGATTGAAACATATATGGTATACATGATAATGTCTGTTTTTAAACCAATTGCTGTACCCTTTTCCTAAGAGAGAAAACAGATTGGGAGGGATAATTCTCCTTTACATTTCATGAGAGAATTAGTAGTCAGATAAATAAGCAGAAATCTGTGGAGAGAGGGGCCAGTGGAAATGCCTTAGTCTCATTTGAGCACAACCTTTGTGTTGGTACCAGGGTCAAAACTGTCATATCTCTGCTTGGCTAGTGCTAACATCAATAATGGTGAGACAACTCCAACTTAATGAAAATTAAGTTTGTGTGAGGGATGCGGGTGCAGAAACAGATAACTGCTAAGTAAAGACAATTGTGGTTGGCACTTTTATAGAGCAGTAAAGGTCACTGGTCACAAACTCCTCATTTGGATGACTTAAATATAAAACAAGAATCACACATTTTACATGGATAGAAATAAGACACTTCTGGAAGTGAGGGTTGGAAATCATCTTGGACAAAGGAAATTTGTAAAGGGCCAAAGTTTCATCCAGCCAGAGGCATCAAGTGCCATTGTAATTTCAATATTGCAGAAAACTCTTCTTTGAGGATCTCCCCAGCTCAAAATAATGCCCTTAATTTCTTCCTGCACACACACTAGTTTATCATATTTATCCATGTTTTTCTAAGTAAGCCCAACCTCTTGTTCATTGCTGATCAACAAAACAGAGTGGGCATCTGACCCAAACCATGAAGATCGTTGGAATGTAGATAATATAAGCCAGGAAGCTATGGGTTGTCAGCTTTCTACTTTGTGAATTTTGGCTGTTTTGATTCCAAGGACAGGCAGCAATTTCAGCCCTTGTTGTGGATCCTTTATAGGTTGGCTATCTGCATGCTCTTGAAGCCTAAATCTTTCGGTAACTTCATCATCTTGGGTTACTATTTGTTTCATATGTTTTGGAAAAAAATACATAGTTTCAATTAATTGTATATTAATGTAATGTTACAACAACCTGATGAAACCTGAAAATTTGGATCATGTCATATCATATTCAGTTCAGTCACTAAGTCGTGTCTGACTCCTTGTGACCCCCTGAACTGCAGCACGCCAGGCCTCCCTGTCTATCATCAACTCCTGGAGTCCACCCAAACTCATGTCCATTGAGTCGATGATGCCATACAACCATCTCATCCTCTGTCGTCCCCTTCTCCTCCTGCCCTCAATTTTTCCCAGCATCAGGGTCTTTTCAAAGGAATCAGCTCTTTGCATCAGGTGGCCAAAGTATTGGAGTTTCAGCTTCAACATCACTCCTTCCAGTGAACACCCAGGACTGATCTCTTTGGGATGCACTGGTTGGATCTCCTTTCAGTCCAAGGGACTCTTAAGAGTCTTCTCCAACACCACAGTTCAAAAGCATCAGTTCTTTGGTGCTTAGCATTCTTCACAGTCGAACTCTCACATCCATACATGACCACAGGAAAAACCACATCCTTGACTAGACGAACTCTTGTTGGCAAAATAATGAATCTGCTTTTTAACATGCTATCTAGATTAGTCATAACTTTCCTTCCAAGGAGTAAGTGTCTTTTAATTTCATGGCTGCAGTCACCATCTGCAGTGATTTTGGAGCCCCCCAAAATAAAGTCTGACACTGTTTCCACTGTTTCTCCATCTATTTCCCATGAAGTGATGGGACCAGATGCCATGATCTTCGTTTTCTGAATGTTGAGCTTTAAGCCAACTTTTTCACTCTCCTCTTCCACTTTTATCAAGAAGCTCTTTAATTCTTCCTCACTTCCTGCCGTAAGAGGGGGTGCCATGTGCATATCTGAGGTTATTGATATTTCTCCCGGCAGTCTTGATTCCAGCTTGTGCTTCTTCCAGTCCAGTGTTTCTCATGATGTACTCTGCATATAAGTTAAATAAGTAGGGTGACAATATACAGCCTTGAC
>SJYW01043031.1:44641-61256 GCA_006410735.1 Raphicerus campestris | reverse complement strand
TCCTCCACAGGTGTACACTATCTCCCCATGCCGAAGCCCCCTCCCAGCTCCCTCCCCACCCCACCTCCCCGGATCATACCGTACACCAGCCCCAAGCATCCTGTATTCCCACAACTGAACAGTTATGAGCACATAATTGAATTGCAATGTGCTTTCAAAGTTTAGGTATTTTTCCACACTTCTTTCTCCTCTTATTTTTTTTAGCTACAGTTATCGGTGTAATAGAAATAGGAAATGGCAAAAAAAAAGGGGGGGGATAGCAATCTATAAATGTTATTTAAATATAGAAATCTTCCCAATATCCTTCAAATGCTGTCAATGCAACACATTTTAAAAAATGAACAATATTCCTCTCTTAAAAGTGTTATCTTTTAGAAAAACATAATATGTATAATTAATTATTATTGTTTGTATATATAGATATGTGCATATGTGTGCTTTTGTTTCAGTCCTGCCCAACTCTTTGGGCCCACCAGGCTCTTCTCTCCATGAAGATTCTCCTGGCAGGAATACTAGAGTGGGCTGTTGTCCTCCTCCAGGGGATCTTCCTGACTCAGGGATTGAACCCACATCTCTTACCTCTGCTGTACTGGCAAGCAAGTTCTTTATGACTGGTACTACCTGGGAAGCTAGATATATTAATATAAATAGTACAAAATATGTTACAACACAATTAACACATATTGATGTAACAGCTTAATGCAGTTATATTATGTTCATATATATGTACATATATATATATATAATATGTTTTAAATGAGAGTTTATATTATATATACAATATGTTATATATATCTGTGTGTGTGTGTGTGCACTAAGTTGCTTCAGTCATGTCTGTCTCTTTGCTACTTTATGGACTGTATCCCACCAGGCTCCTCTGTCCACGGAATTCTCCAGGCAAGTATACTGAAGTGTGCTGCCATTTCCTTCTCAAATATATATGTATGTGTATATATATATATATAGGCATATATATAGTTTTTAAATGTACTTGTTTGTTTTCTTAACTTCAAACCCTAATTTAAGGGCACCTCACTGTGAGTACATTGCAAAAATTCTTAGGGGCATTGATAAGCAGATTTTGAGACTCACAGAGTCTCCACTTGTCAGTCCTTGACACACACAACTCTTTTAATTCTTTCTAGTTTACTTCAGTTTAATGTTAAAGACATAGCTTGGATCTCATCAGGATACTATTTTATAACAGATGGGTATAGTATTTTGTCACAAAAAGGGAATGAACAACTTATTAAATTAAACTATATGAAAGCACAAGTATCTATCAGATTTGATGAAAACAAAAATGCCAATTTCATGTAGTCCAAACTAATATGTAAGTATTACAGTGTTATTACCATATGAGCCACCAGAGAGTGAAAAAGCTGGCTTAAAACTCAATATTAAAACTAAGATCATGGCATCCAGTACCATTACTTCATGGCAAACAGAGGGGGAAAAGGTGAAATCAGTGACAGATTTCCCCTCCTTGGGCTCTAGAATCACTACAGATGGTAACTACAGCCATGAAATAAGAAGACAATTGCTTCTTGGAAGGAAAGCTATGACAAAACTAGACAGTGTATTAAAAAACAAAGATGTCACTTTGCTGACAAAGGTCTGTATGGGCAAAGCTATGGTCTTTCCAATAGTCATGTACGGATTGAGAATTGGACCATAAAGAAAGTAGATCACCAAAGAATTGATGCTTTCAAACTGTGGTGCTGGAGAAGACTCTTGAGAGACCCTTGGAGTGCAAGGAGATCAAACCAGTCAATCTTGAATATTCATTGGAAGGACTGATGCTGAAATTGAAGCTCAAGTACTTTGGCCACCTGATGTGAAAAGCCAACTCATCGGAAAGGACTCTGATGCTGGGAAAGATTGAAGGCAGGAGAAGAGGGCAGCAGAGGAAGAGATGTTTGGATGGCATCATCAATTTGATGCACACAAACTTGGGCAAACTCCAGGAGATGTTGAGGGACAGGGAGGCCTGGCATGCTACAGTTCATGGGGTTGCAGAGTCAGACACAATTGGAGACGGAACAACAACAGTGTTATTAGCCTCACATCTTTCCAATTCTTTCTGATCTACTGAAATTGACTTTATCAACCCTGAAATTTTCCTTGAACTAGTTCCTGGAGGGGGCTTCCTAGGTGGCTCAGTGAGTAAAGAATCTGCCTTTAATGTAGGAGTTGCGAGAGACGTGGATTCGCTCTCCAGGTCAGGAAGATCCCCTGGAGGTGGGCACGGCAACCCACTGCAGTATTCTGCCTGGAGAATCCCATGGTCAGAAGAGTCTAGTTGGCTACAGTCCATAAGGTTGCAAAGATTCAGACGTGACTGAAGCGACTGAGCAGAGCACAATCTCTGGAAACCAAGACAATTATGGAATTAAATTAAAATTTTTAGCCAGTGTAAGGTGATTATAAAATCTTAGAATCATGGCTTTTCTTTTCATTCATGATATAATTTTGTAACACATTTTTCTGGATTTCTAAGCTCAGTTTGTTCACCAGGAAAAAAAGGAAAAATGGATGAAATGTTTATCCTTAGCCTATCTTTGTAAAGATCATGAAAGCTAAAACTATACAGTAGAGATGTGCTGTAGATTATTGATAAATGGTAATTCTCTTTCTTTCTCTAGACTTTCTGGTGTCACTACCAGCCTTAGTCTTGAGGTCAAACCTTATAGCCATTACAGGCCCTCATTAGAAATAATTCCCTTAACAAGTAATTGATAAGCTCATGTTCATGGCACTATGCTATGTTCTGATGATAATTGGTAAATAAGCAATTACTGGCTTTCACTGAGTTTACTATTTAATAAGAAAGCCTGGCAGAAAATGGGTAAATAAACACATGAACTCAAAATTGTATTAAACATAAGGGACTTGAAGAAAGCAAACAGGGTGCTTTAGAATAATAAAATAACAGTAGTGACTCAGTAGGAGAAGTTCTCTCTCTCTCTCTCTCTCATTCTGACTTAGCTACTTGATCCAACATCTGTTTTCTCACTGCTGCTTCTGAGTTGGTTAATTTTTCAAAAGAATAGTCAAAATATGTGGCTGACTGTTTTAATTATGATTTGTACTATTACTATTTGAACCTGGCTGCTTTCACAAGTCTTAAATAAAAGGGCTGATGACCAATTAAAGCATTTTTCAACTTATTAGATATCCCTCCATATCCAAAAAATGTAAGCTGGGGAGCTGGATTACTTCATCCAAGTTTCTCACTTCTGAGAGACTGTTTTGAAAAAAGAAATTTGACCTTAAGATTCAGGCTGTTAATAATACCAGAATTGTCTCTCAAAGAGAAAGAGAAATAGAATGCAGGAGGACAGTGGGTATTGGCCAGTAAAGGAGACACAGGGCCACTAGAGGGAGAGTTGGAGACAGTGAGAGCATTCATAATAGCCAGCCCCTTATTTCAGGCTTCAGTTGTGTCCTGATGTCTAAGTGTTACCCGGCCCTCTTTTTGCTCATTTTACCTTGGTGTTTGTGTGGTGGTCCTAAAAAAACAATCTTTTGAAAGTCTGCTTACCCATCATTTTCTGCAGCTAAAATTTTCCTTTTGTTCGAGCCTTCTCATAAACTCTTTATCTTCCCTGAATTCACATATTCATTTGATTTTTTAAAACCTTCAACCTTGAGCTGTCATTGCTCAGGTATATGTATCCCTTTTTTTGTGAGACCTTATTGCTTTGAGATCAATGATCATAGTTTATTTGTCTCCATCCCTCAAGATGTCTGTCATGTTGTCTTGTGCTAGATGTTAAAAAGAATTTGAAAGAACAAAGTGAATTAACAAATGTTTATCCATGGTTCTTTGCTTTCTGATCACCAGTAAAAGACTATATATCTATATCAGCAATTATATTGTTTTCTATATTAAAAATAATTAACTTTAATAAAGATACTTTGCTCACATTGTGACTCTACAGGTTGTTTGCTCAGGTTATGATGTCAGAAGTGACAAATTTTAAGTGAACACAATTTCTAACAAGGCTAAAATTTAATCAAAGCAAAGGATTCCTTCTCTGAAAATGCATGAGACTCTAACTGATAGAATTAAACTATTTCTGACTGGGAATTACTTCTCAGGCTTTCTCTACTTAATTAGCATTTGAAATAATCAATATATATTTATCTAAACAGTGATTCTCTGGGCCCTTATACAAAAAAAATAAACAAAGTGTATCACTACCTCCAACACACCTACCTCCTTGTTTTCCTGTTTCTTTTTAGACCCATTTTCTTGCTTCTTATCTCTATTATCCCATCATGTGTCTCAAACTTGTGATTGGCTTATATGGGAAACACATTGTTATTTTGGAATAAATTGATTTTGGACCTTTATTGTGAGTGTTTTAACTTGAGAATATACTTTGAAGTTTATTTCTGATTTGCAGANCTCTCTCTCATTCTGACTTAGCTACTTGATCCAACATCTGTTTTCTCACTGCTGCTTCTGAGTTGGTTAATTTTTCAAAAGAATAGTCAAAATATGTGGCTGACTGTTTTAATTATGATTTGTACTATTACTATTTGAACCTGGCTGCTTTCACAAGTCTTAAATAAAAGGGCTGATGACCAATTAAAGCATTTTTCAACTTATTAGATATCCCTCCATATCCAAAAAATGTAAGCTGGGGAGCTGGATTACTTCATCCAAGTTTCTCACTTCTGAGAGACTGTTTTGAAAAAAGAAATTTGACCTTAAGATTCAGGCTGTTAATAATACCAGAATTGTCTCTCAAAGAGAAAGAGAAATAGAATGCAGGAGGACAGTGGGTATTGGCCAGTAAAGGAGACACAGGGCCACTAGAGGGAGAGTTGGAGACAGTGAGAGCATTCATAATAGCCAGCCCCTTATTTCAGGCTTCAGTTGTGTCCTGATGTCTAAGTGTTACCCGGCCCTCTTTTTGCTCATTTTACCTTGGTGTTTGTGTGGTGGTCCTAAAAAAACAATCTTTTGAAAGTCTACTTACCCATCATTTTCTGCAGCTAAAATTTTCCTTTTGTTCGAGCCTTCTCATAAACTCTTTATCTTCCCTGAATTCACATATTCATTTGGTTTTTTAAAACCTTCAACCTTGAGCTGTCATTGCTCAGGTATATGTATCCCTTTTTTTGTGAGACTTTATTACTTTGAGATCAATGATCATAGTTTATTTGTCTCCATCCCTCAAGATGTCTGTCATGTTGTCTTGTGCTAGATGTTAAAAAGAATTTGAAAGAACAAAGTGAATTAACAAATGTTTATCCATGGTTCTTTGCTTTCTGATCACCAGTAAAAGACTATATATCTATATCAGCAATTATATTGTTTTCTATATTAAAAATAATTAACTTTAATAAAGATACTTTGCTCACATTGTGACTCTACAGGTTGTTTGCTCAGGTTATGATGTCAGAAGTGACAAATTTTAAGTGAACACAATTTCTAACAAGGCTAAAATTTAATCAAAGCAAAGGATTCCTTCTCTGAAAATGCATGAGACTCTAACTGATAGAATTAAACTATTTCTGACTGGGAATTACTTCTCAGGCTTTCTCTACTTAATTAGCATTTGAAATAATCAATATATATTTATCTAAACAGTGATTCTCTGGGGCCCTTATACAAAAAAAATAAACAAAGTGTATCACTACCTCCAACACACCTACCTCCTTGTTTTCCTGTTTCTTTTTAGACCCATTTTCTTGCTTCTTATCTCTATTATCCCATCATGTGTCTCAAACTTGTGATTGGCTTATATGGGAAACACATTGTTATTTTGGAATAAATTGATTTTGGACCTTTATTGTGAGTGTTTTAACTTGAGAATATACTTTGAAGTTTATTTCTGATTTGCAGAGAAGTGTGATCAATACATCTCATTTATTCGCTCTGATCCCTCCTGAAAAGTACTGAAATAACTCTTTCAACATCCTTGCTGGTTTCGAGGCCAGCACCCTATATACTCCTCCAGAACATGACTGAGAAATTAGGTATCATTTGTGCATCTGTCATCATTTTGTTGTGAAATAGTATAATCACATTACAGCTAAGGAAATTTTTTGGTCAGTGACTCTGGATAAGTAATTTTCCCTATTTATTCTAGTAGAAAAACTTGGCAAATAAATCATATTTTTAATTTTTTTTCTAAATCAATGAGATTGCTAATAGAAACATTTATGTAAATGACATATATTAGCAGCTGACCTTGAAGAATAAAGCATCTCTCAACATATAAAAAAGTCTCCACTTGGCACTTTACTAGTGATAATGATACAGAACAGGTGTTAATTTTCAATTTGCAAGTCCATTATGGATCTGTTAAAGTTTAGACTTTGAGCATTTCTCTCATGTGATTCTAATGTTTGCTACTTTTACCTATATAGTGGGTCTAAGTTGTCTTACTTCCAAAGAACATATGCTCTACAATGTTGATGCGGTCCATGTCATATTCAATATTACATATTCTTGAAACATTTATCTACAAATGTGATAAATTCTTGGCTCCCCTCCTCATTTTCATATTTCATTTAGACGAGAAAATGTGGATTTTTTACTTTTACTTTTTTTCCCATGAACCTTATAAAAGTTTGCACCTATTTCTTGTCATATTACTAAGAGCATTTTTTTTTCCAACAACATGGATACATTTGTTGCTACCTGTTTGGTTTTATGCTCTATTTTCTACAATGGAGAGAATAATCTGAATATAAAGTATTGTTATTCATAAACGTTTTATCAAAATGGAAGCAAATCATATATTCATAAATTCATGGTCCACTTTGAAATGGCCAGCAGTAAACACTAGACATTTTAAAATACAATGATAAAATATTTTAAACAGGTTATTTTTCTTTTTTAAAAATTGAAATGTAACTGACTTATAGTGTGTTAGTTTCAGGTAACAGTAAGCGAATTCAGGTGTATAGCAAAGTACATGTATATATTTTGTATTTGCTTGTTCAGTTGCTCAGTTCTGTCTGACTCTTTGTGACCCCATGGACTGCAGCATCCCAGGCTTCCCTGTTCTTCATTATCTCCTGGAGCTTGCTCAAACTCATGTCCATTGAGTCAGCGATGCCATACAACCATCTCATTCTCTCTTGTCCCCTTCTCCTCCTGCCTTCACTCTTTCCCAACATCAGCGGCTTTTCTAAGGAGTTGACTCTTTGCACATCAGGTGGCCAGATTACTAGAGCTTCAGCTTCAGCATCAGTCCTTCTAATGAATACTCAGGATTGATTTCCTTTAGGATTGACTGGTTTGATCTCCTTGTAGTCCAGGGGACTATTAAGAGTCTTCTCCAATAGTTAAAAAGCATCAGATTTTCAGCACTAAGTCTTCTTTACAATCCAACTCTCACTTCCATACATGACTGTTAGAAAAACCATACCTTTGACTATGTGGATCTTTGTTTTCAAAGTAACGTCTCAGCTTTTTAAAATGCTGTCTAGGTTTGTCATAGCTTTTCTTCCAAGGAGCAAACATTTTTTAATTTCATGGCTGTAGTTACCATCTGCAGTGATTTTGGAGCCCCGCAAAATAAAGTCTGCCACTGTTTCCATTGTTCCCCATATATTTGCCATAAAGTGATGGGACCGGATGTCATGATCTTAGTTTTTGAATGTTGCGTTTTAAGCCAGCTTTTTTACTGTCCTCTTTTACCTTCATCAAGAGGTTCTTTAGTTCTTATCTGTTTCTGGCCCAAGGGTGGTCTCATCTGTATATCTGAGGTTATTGATATTTTACCCGGCAATCTTGATTCCAACATGTGCTTCATCCAGCATGGTATTTCACATGATGTACTCTGTATATAAGTTAAATAAGCAGGATGACAATATACAGCCTTGACTTACTCCTTTCCCAATTTTGAACCAATTCGTTCTTCCTTGTCTGGTTCTAACAGTTGCTTCTTGACCTGCATACAGGTTTCTTAGGAGGCAGTTAAGGTGGCCTAGTATTCCCACCTCTTGAAGAATTTTTCAACATTTTGCTGTGATCCACACTGTCAAAGCTTTAATGTGGTCAATGAAGTAGAAGTAGATGCTTTTCTGGAATTCTCTTATTTTTGATCTGATCCAACTGATGTTGGCAATTTGATCTCTGGTTCTTTTGCCTTTTCTAAATCCAATTTGAACATCTGGAATTTCTCAGTTTACATACTGTTAAAGCCTGGCTTGTAGAATTTTGAGTGTTACCTTGCTAGCATGTGAAATGAGTGCAATTGTATGGTAATTTGAACATTCTTTGGCGTTGTCTTTCTTTGGAATTGGAGTGAAAACTGACCTCTTCCAGTCCTGTGGCCACTGCTGAGTTTTCCAAATTTTCTGGCATATTGAGTGCAGCCTTTTTAACAGCATTATCTTTTAGGATTTGAAGTATATATATATATATATACATACTCTCTCTATATATAATCTTATTCAAATTATTGTCCCTTATGGTTATTACAAAATACTGAGTATAGATTCTTCTGCTATATCATAGTTCCTTGTTGTTTTTTTTTAAATCTATTTCATATATAGTTAGTGTGTACATGTGAATTCCATATACTTTTAATTTACCCCTCCTCTCTTCCCTTTTGGTAAATATAAGCTTTTTTTCCCCCCATGTCTGAGGATTTATTTCTGTTTTGTAAATAAGCTCATTTGTATCAGATTTTTAGATTCCACATATAAACTGTATCATATGATATTTGTTTTACTTTATCTGACTTATTTCACTTATTATTGTATAATAATATCTAGGTCCATCCCTGTTGCTCCAAATGACCTTATTCCATTCTTTTTATGGCCAAGTAATATTCCACTGAATATTTGCTCCACGTCTTATTTATCCATTTATCTGTTGATGTACTTTTAGGTTGTTTTCATGTCATGATTATTGTAAATAATGCTCCAATGAACATTGGAATGCATGTATCTTTGAAAACTATGGTTCTCTCCAGATATCTGACCAGGAATGAGATTGCTAGATCATACGGTAATACGTAAAAGAATGAAATTAGAACGTTTTCCAATACCATGTACAAAAATCATCTCAAAATGGATTAAATACCTAAATCTAGACTGGATATTATAAAACTCCTAGAGGAAAACATAGGGAGAATACTCTANGAAAACTATGGTTCTCTCCAGATATCTGACCAGGAATGAGATTGCTAGATCATATGGTAATACGTAAAAGAATGAAATTAGAATGTTTTCCAATACCATGTACAAAAATCAACTCAAAATGGATTAAATACCTAAATCTAGACTGGATATTATAAAACTCATAAATCGTAGCAATATCATTTTGGATCTGTCTCCTAGAAGAATGGAAATCAAAACAAAAATAAATAAATGGGACCTAATTAAGCAAAGATTTTGAGCAACAAAGAAAATCATAAAAAATGAAAAGATTACCCATAGAATGGGAGAAAATATTTGCAAACAATGTGACCAACAGGGGTTAACTTTCAAAATATACAAACAGCTCAATATCAAAAAAACAAGTAGCCCAATTAAAAAATGGGTAGAATTTCTGAGCAGCCCTTTTTTCAAAGAAAAGATACAGATGACCAACAGGCACATGAAGAAATGCTCAACATTGCTAATTTTTAGAAATGCAAATCAAATCTGCAAAGAAATATTACCTGCTACTCATCAGAATGACAATTATTAAAATGTCTACAAACAAAATACATACTGGAGAGTGGATAGAAAAGAGGGAACCCTCCTACACTGTTGATGGGAATGTAAATTTGTACAGTCACTATGGAGAACACTATGGAGATTTCTTTAAAACTTTTTTTTAAGGAAGAGTCTACTTTTCCCACTATCAATTCCAATGTGCACTTGGCTCTCCAAATCTGCAGGTTTCCCAAACTCAGATATGGAAGTACCTGGAGGCATGTAGTTGAAAACCAGAAAAGCTGAAGTAAGATTTAAATAAAATTAAAATAAAGCCTGTCTTCTTTTTCTGGGGGTATTTGTGTCTCTAGATGGGGCTTCCCTGATGGCTTAGATGGTATAATGTATTGATGAATAAACTAAGCCCTGTGAAAAGAAGATATTTTTCAAGACAAATCATCAAAAGCACAATAAAATTACCTGGTGAACCTTAAAAAGGTTGGAAACTGGAAATCTTAACTAGAGTTAGTGAGAGAAATATTTGACCCAATATGAGACAAACTGAATAGTGTAAGAATGTAAGTGTATTGAGAGAGATCATATTGGAAATATCATTATCAACATGGAATAGAAATGAAAGTGATTATTATATATGACAAAGCCATATATTAACATTGATATCATCTACAATGACTATAAATAAAAAAATAAATGAAATAATTTGATGCTGATATAAGCAATATAATATGGTTAATTTTAATTTTCAATGAAATATTGGATACTTGAAATATTTTCATATATTTTGCTATTTTAAATACTTTTGAATCAAATAAGGGTTTACCATTTTATTAAAAGTACAGGAGGAATGGTTTCAGAAATGGAAGATAAACAAAATAAGAAACAAATCTACTAAGAGCCTACTGTGTTCCAGAGACTCTTTCAGAAATTTTTACATAATTTTTTTCTCATTAATCCTCCAAATAGACTTACAGATTAAAATATTTTCATTTTGCAGGTAAAGCAATTGAAAAATTGAGAAATTTGATTAATGTAACTGAATGTACACAAAGACTGAGTAGAGGATTCCATTTCATCTTTCTTATTCCATCATTTCACATTCTTTTCAGAGGAATTTCACTGACATCCAGTTCTCTAGAAATATACATGTTTGCTTGTAGGAAGGATCTGAACCTTCATTAAGAAATAGTCTAAAACTATTTCAGTTGCAGCAGCCATGAGTAGAGATATTACATTTTTCATAGTTAATAACTACTGTAGAGGAAAAAGCTGCTATGTTAGAAGAGATTTGGTTCAATAAAAGCTGTACATAGCAGAGAAAGCAGAAATGGTGTGAGAAAGAGTCTACAGAGATATTATAAGTACTTTTTCCTAACACATTTGACTTCTAGATAAGATCTCTCACTGAAATGAAGACCAGGTAAAGCTTAGTGTAAAGGGAACCAATGTAAAATTCAGTTTCTGCTTGCTTTCATGTTGAATGTTGCAAATGGTACATTTGGAAAAGTTTGCCCCCTTGTTTTAATTTAAGTCAGCAGTGCAGAAGTATCTTGAATTCTAAGATCCAAAGAGAACCAAAATAGCCTGAAGGCCTTTCCTAGCACAAAAGCTAATGGTTCTTATGAAAAAATAGCCCAGAACCTCAAACTTATTACAGCATGAGAGTTATGAGGTTAATAGAGAAAAAAAGAGTTCAATGGTAAGCAGTGAATATTAGAAAATTGATTATTAAACAATTAAAGTCTTTCCAAGGTCCTACCTCAGAGAGTGGGAGGAAGATTCTGACTTTAATAGGGCTAATGTCACAGATTCATCCTCCACCCACTGTGGAACTGGCAGCTAGTTTAATGGGAGATGATTTTTCCATTCAACTGCCTGTCTCATGGATGAGCAAGAAATTATTTGAAGAACATGTTTAGAATTAGGATATTTGCAAATTTTCATTTATAACAAATTTGGAATTCTCCAGTAATGTTAAAAATTTTCATTTGCATGAACAGAGTTTCCATTCCTATTTATACGTACTACAGAGAAACTCATGTTCTTATGCATGAGGAAAAATATATCTGATAATGAACAATAGAAAACAATTTAAATGACAATCAGCAGGACAGTGGATATTTTTATATGATGGAATACCTTATAGCAGGTAAAATGAATGAACTAGAGCATTTTTGTCAAAATAATTGAATCAAAAAAATTAGTGAAAAAAATTAAGTGGTGATATATATCAATACTACTCTTAGACAATTTAAAATGTACAAAATATATTTTACATTATTTACAGATATAGTTTAGTAAAAACTATATGTTTATAGTTTACATTGTTTATACTAAAATATAATTTATCTTATTCATAGATAACATTTAGTAAAAGCATATATAAAGTGTTATATATGGACATAGATCTCTCTGAAGAGTCAGCTCACCTATGGATGAAGCATATATAGGATTAAAGAAGGTATAATTAAGGAATCACAGCTGTAAATGCTGTGTATTGGGAGCATAGGTTGTACTATTTGGGAAGCAAATTCTGATTCAGAATTTAGTGTGCAAGGTGTTTATTAAGGAGTATCCTAGAGATCAATATCTGTTGAAGAAAGAAGAGCAAAGAAAAGGAGGGCAGAGGGAAGAGTTGAACTGCAGGGCAAGCATAGTGGCAGCCTCAGCTGATCCCATGAGGATCTCTGTGGCTAAAACTACAGAGGCCCAATGTGAGAATTGCCTCACATTAGGCTAAAATANTCTCTTATACACATCTACCTTGTCTCCTATATCTGCTGCAATGCAGGAGGATTCTTTACCCACTGAGAAATCGGGGAAGCCCCTAATCTATTGATATAAATGTCTCAAAATTGAAGAACAGCTTAACACTGTACAGCAATTTTTTTTAAGTTTATTATTTTTGACCCAGAAATTTCTCTTCCATAAATATATCTAAAAATATACTGACATGTATGCACAGAGACTATCTGATCAAATTTTAAAGTTTAAAACACTGAAAGTTAATAACCAAAAATCTCTAAAAATATGGAATCTTGATTTAAATTATTCTAGAACACACAACAGAGCTATTTACAGTCTATTAAAAATAACATATCTTTTCTTAAGTGACCTAAAAATCTAAATATTTAATGCACAATGTGAAGAAAATACTGTATATAATGCCACTATTTGTCTCTTTTATATAGATATTCATTCAACTAGCTCACACTTATACACTCATACATATGGACACACACACTATGCTTGTTTGTATGTAGAATCTCATTGAAAGAATACAGGTTACACTTCTTGATGTGGAAAGTAGTGTTAAGGAATGCAAAGGCAGGGAGAGAAGACTTACATTTCAAATTTGCAATGTTCAATTATTTTCTCTATGAAGTCATTTTGCATTAAAAATCTCTTGAATTTTCCAATGATCAACAGATAAATGAACACAAAACATAAACTATGTGAAAGGAAGTAGAGCAAAATCCAAATAATTTCTTTTTTACACCGGCAAGATTTTTGTGCTGTTGTTCTTTGTTTACAATGGATATATTATATGAATATATAATAATGCATTTATGAAAAATATAAATCTCTGTTNCAAAACATAAACTATGTGAAAGGAAGTAGAGCAAAATCCAAATAATTTCTTTTTTACACCAACAAGATTTTTGTGCTGTTGTTCTTTGTTTACAATGGATATATTATATGAATATATAATAATGCATTTATGAAAAATATAAATCTCTGTTTCAAATATAAGAAATTTTACAGTTTGGGGGTATTAGAGAGAAAACATCAAGGTTTGGTCTAAGTTTTGTGATTCTGTAAATTTTATGTCAAAACATTTTTTATACCAGCTTAGGTACTTAGACTTTTTAAAATTAATAAATGTTTATAAACTACAGAAATGAACCCTCAAAAAGTTAAAGCAAGCTTTTCATAATATCAAATAATATAAATGACTAAAGAATTAATGGTTTGGTCAATATCATTTCTTTATGGGCATATGTGTTAGTTTTACTCATTTTTACATTGTACATAATCCACCTTGAATATTTTCATGTTCTTTATAGTTTTTGCTCATAATATAGTTAGTACTTGTGTTTCTATTTTAATGTAATTATATTTTTGTTTTTTATTTTATAAAAATCAATTATTTTGCCTTTTGCACTAAATTGTTCATATTTGAGAATATTCTTAAGAATATATTTTGCATACTCTTAAATATTAAAAATGGGGCTTCCCTGGTGGCTCAGATGCTACAGAATCTGCCTGGAATAAGGGATACCCAGATTCTATCTCTAGGTTGGGAAGATTCCCCCAGAGAAAGGAATGGCAACCTACTCCAGTATTCTTGACTGGAGAATTCCATGGACAGAAGAGGCTGGTGAGCTAACAGTCCATGGGATCACAAAGAGTTGGACATGACTGAGTGACTCACACACATACACACACACACACACACACACACACACACACACACACACACAAATATTAAAAACATATTGCACATATTCTAAAAGGAGGTGCCCCTGCCAATTATTTTGCAATAACTTTATTATAGTTGACATTATATTATATCAGTTTCAGGTGTGCAACATACTGATCTAATATTTTTATATGTTGAACATGATCACCACAGTGAATTTTATTATCATCTTTCACTACACAAAGTGATTAGAAGCTATTGACTACATTATCTGTGCTTTGCATTACATCCATGTGACTTATTCATTTTATAACTGGACATTTGTACTTCTTAATCCCTTTCATCTGTTTCATCCATTCCCCCAACCCCACCTCTCTGCGCAAGTTTCTTTCTCTGTAGCTATGAGGCTCTTCCACTTTATTATGTTTGCTTGTTTTGTTTTTCAGGTTCTACATATAAGTAAAAACATACAGTATTGTCTTTCTCTGTCTAACTATTCTACTTAGCACAATATCCTGTAGGCCTATCCATATTGTCACAATGGCAAGATTCCATTCTTTTTTATGACTCGGTGAAGTTCCATCATACAGGCCCATTCATCACACTTAGGTTGCTTCCATATCTTGGCTATTGGAAGTAATGCTGCAATATTTACTGGTGTATTTATATCTTTTTGAATTGTGTTTTTGTTTCCTTTGAGTAAATATTCAGGTTCGAAATTGCTGGATTACATGTTAGTTCTATTTTTAATTTTCTGAGGAACATGCATATTGTTTTCAATAGTGACTGGACCAATTTATATTTCTACCAAAAATACATGAAGATCCCCTTCTCTCTACATTTTTTCTAACACTTATTATGTGTCATATTGTGGATAGTGGCCATTCTGATAAGTGGGAGATGGCATTTCCTTGTGATTCTGATTTTCGTTTCCCTGATGATTAGTGATGCTGAGTATCCTTTCATGTGCCTGTTTTCCATCTGCATGTCTTCTTTGGAAAATTTCTATTCAGGTGCTCTGCTCATTTTTAAACTGATTTTATTCTATGTTGAATTTTATGTTTTTTTGCATATTTTAGATATTAACCATTTATTGAATACATTGTTTGCAAATGTTTTTTCTCATTCAATAGGTGGCCTTTACTTTTTGTTGATAGTTTTCACCACTATGTAAAATATTTTTAGTTTTGTGTAGTCCCATTGGTTTATTCTTGCTTCTCTGGCCTTTGCCTGAGAAAACAGAGACAAAAATAAATGTTGCCAAGACAGATGTCAAAGAGGGTACTGCTTATATTTTATTCCAGGGGTTTTATGGTTTCAGGTCTCACGTTTAAATCTTTAATCTGCTTTGTGTTTATTTTGGTCTATGCTATAAGAAAGCAGCCTAGTTTCATTCTTTTGCCTGGAGTGGTCCAGTTTTCCCAATGCGAATTATTGAAGAAGCTGTCTTTTCCGCACTCTATGTTGACTCCTTTCTTGTCAATTGTTTATATAAGAGTGGGCTTATTATATTTTCTCTCTTCTGTTCCATTGTTCTTTGTGTCTGTTTTTTTTTAATTTTTGGCTTGTTTTTTATTTGTTTGTTTTACCAGTACAATGCTGTTTTGCTTATTATAACTTTCTAAATACAGTTTGAAAGCAGGGATCATGCTGACCCTAAGTTTATTCTTATTTCCCAAGATTGTTTTATCTATTCAAGGTCTTTGTGTCTCCAGACACATTTTAGAATTAATTACTTTTCTAGTTCTATCAAAAATGCCATTAGTATTTGTTAGAGGTTGCATTAAATATGCAGATTGTAGCATGGATATTTTACAAGTATTATTTTTTCTAATCCAAGAGTACTGTGTATCTTTCCAGTTATTTATGACATTTTGATTCATTTGATCAATAACTTATAGGTTTTCAAGTACAATACAAATGTTAGTGTGTTTAATGTTATTTCAGAGGTTTCTTATTCTCATTTAAGAAATTCTTTATTCTTTTTTTCTCTTTGGCTTGTGTGATTTCCACTACTCTGTCTTATAGTTTGCTGATCTGTTCCTTTGTATCATCTAATCACTGTTCACTTTTTTACTGTATTTTTTTTTAACTTCAGTTACCATATTCTTCAGTCCTGATTGGTTCTTTCTTACATTTTCTAACTCTTTGTGGAAAATCTCATTGTGTTTCTCCATTTTTTCCCAGTGAACATCTTTATGACCATTACTTTGAATTCTTTATCAAGTGAAATACTAATCTTTGTGTTACTAATATTTTTTCTTAGACTTTATCTTTTGTTTGGAACAAATTCTTCCATAGTCTCATTTTTGTTTGACTTTCTATGTTTGTTTCTAAATATTAGGCAAAAAAACTTAGCTCTCCCAGTCTTTAAGTATATTCCTTGTATAGGAATATTCCTATGTAAGCTTTTGTGCCCAGTGGCTTTGGCTAAAGGGCTGAAGTAGTAATGGGTGTGGGCTAGTGCTTTTCCCAGAGTGCACTGGGGGTCACCACCTTGTGGTGGTCTAGACATAGCCCAAAGTACAACCTAGAACTTTTCCCTGGGTGTGTCTGGGG
>SJYW01043031.1:4989-33856 GCA_006410735.1 Raphicerus campestris | reverse complement strand
TCCTCTAGGAGTTTTATAGTTTCTGGTCTTACATTTAGATCTTTAATCCATTTTGAGTTTATTTTTGTGTATGGTGTTAGAAAGTGTTCTAGTTTCATTCCTTTACAAGTGGTTGACCAGTTTTCCCAGTACCACTTGTTAAAGAGATTGTCTTTAATCCACTGCATATTCTTGCCTCCTTTGTCAAAGTTCAGGTGCCCATAGGTGCATGGATTTATCTCTGGGCTTTCTATTTTGTTCCATTGGTCTATATTTCTGTCTTTATTCTAGTATCATACTGTCTTGATGACTGTGGCTTTGTAGTAGAGCCTGAAGTCAGGCAGGTAGATTCCTCTAGTTACATTCTTCTTTCTCAAGATTGCTTTGACTATTCGAGGTTTTTTGTATTTCCATACAAATTGTGAAATTATTTGTTCTAGCTCTGTGAAAAAATACTGTTGATAGCTTGATAGGGATTGCATTGAATCTATAGATTGCTTTGGAAAGTATACTCATTTTCACTATATTGATTCTTCTGATCCATGAACGCGGTATACTTTTTTCATCTGTTAGTGTCTTCTTTGATTTCTTTCATTAGTGTTTTATAGTTTTCTATATATAGGTCTTTTTAGGTAGATATATTTCTAAGTATTTTATTCTTTTCATTGCAAGGGTGAATGAAGTTGTTTCCTTAATTTCTCTTTCTATTTTCTCATTGTTATTGTATAGGAATGCAAGGGATTTCTGTGTGTTGATTTTATATCCTGCAACTTTACTATATTCATTGATTAGCTCTAGTAATTTTCTGGTGAAGTCTTTAGAGTTTTCTACGTAGAGGATCATGTCATCTGCAAACAGTGAGTTTTACTTCTTTTCCAATGTGGATTCCTTTTATTTCCTTTTCTGCTCTGATTAGTGTGGCCAAAACTTCCAAAATTACGTTGAATAGTAGTAGTGAGAGTGGGCACCCTTGTCTTGTTCCTGACTTTAGGGGAAATTCTTTCAATTTTTCACCATTGAGGATAATGTTTGCTGTGGGTTTGTTATATATAGCTTTTATTATGTTGAGGTATATTCCTTCTATTCCTGCTTTCTGGGGCATTTTATCACAAACGGATGTTGAATTTTGTCAAAAGCTTTCTTTGTATCTATTGAGATAATCATATGGCTTTTATTTATGTGGTGCATTACATTGATTGATTTGCTGATATTGAAGAATCTTTGCATCCCTGGGATAAAGCTGATTTGGTCATGAGGTATGATCTTTTTAATGTGTTCTTGGATTCTGATCACTAGAATTTTGTTAAGGATTTTTGTATCTATGTTCATCAGTGATATTATTGATAAACCAGTAGTGAGACTCATCAAAAAACACAGGGAGAAAAGTCAAATCAATAAAATTAGAAATGAAAATGAAGAGATCACAACAGACAACACAGAAATACAAAGGATCATAAGAGACTACTATCAGCAATTATATGACAATAAAATGGACAACTTGAAAGAAATGGGCAAATTCTTAGAAAAGTACAACATTCCAAAACTGAACCAGGAAGAAATAGAAAATCTTAACAGGCCCATCACAAACAAGGAAATTGAAATTGTAATCAGATATCTTCCAGCAGACAAAAGCCCAGGTCCAGATGGCTTCACAGCTAAATTCTACCAAAAATTTAGAGAAGAGCTAACGCCTATCCTACTCAAACTTTTCCAGAAAATTATAGAGGAAGGTAAACTTCCAAACTCATTCTATGAGGCCACTATCACCCTAATATCAAAACCTGACAAAATACCACAAAAAAAAGATAAAATAGTTTAAATGTGTTAATTCTCCTAAACTTATCTTTAGACTCAATGTAACCCAACAAAACTGAAATAGTTTTCGTTATGATTAATAATTGGTGAAGTGATTCTAAAACATGGAAACACAGAGAACAAAAATTAGCAATGGATATGTTTTTTGCCGTTCCTCTTCAAGGCTATAGGACACTATCTAACCTCTGACTCTGCACTTGGCATGAGGGTCTCCCTTGCTTTCCTGGTCTAAGAGAATGAGAAGTAGAATGTGGAGACAAATTCTTTCCAGTTTCTTCATGCTCTCAGCAGCTAAAACTTCCATGCTTTGCTTGCACCTAGAGGGGTACCTGTCTTTTACCACTGCTTTCTCTGAAAATATGCTGTGCTGTGGTCTCTTCTTTAATCAGATTTCAAGGCCCAATATCTTTCAGAGTACTTATAGTCCTACTGTTATTTATTCATATGATTATGAATTCATTATTTAAACATGACTATTCTACCTTTCTAAATATTCAGGATGAAGAAGGCCAATTGCAGTGTATATATAACAGTTTGAATTTTGATCCAACTCCCAAAGTCGTTTTTTTCTTAAAAACTTTTGAAATAAAAATTACATGTCAAGAGTTGGAAGAAGATGGAAGAGGAGTAAGATAGGGAGATTGCTAGCCTCCCTCTAAATACATCGAAAACTCATCAAGATATGGAACAACTCCTACAAAGCAACCTCTAGGTGACAGCAGAAGACCCCAGGCCTCCAGGGGACAGGCTAAGTTTCCTGAAATGAGGTAGGAGAGAAGAAAGAGACATAAAAAGGGAAAAGCGGGAGAACTTCTGGGCAGGAATGTGTGCCCCAAGGGAGGGAGGGAGCCCTGAAATAGGAGTTCCAGTGCATAGGGAAACTCCTTCACAGGCAAGCACAAAGGGGAGCTGTGAAGTACTGGAAAACCAGGCAAAGCAGGGACTTGGAGGGCAGTAAATAGAGAAAACTGCACTTCTCAGCCTGTTAACAGCTTATGGATATGTGGCCCCCAACAGACAGTGGGCTCAGGGAACTGAGGGTGGCGAGGTATAGAAACTCAGCCATTGTGCACAACCCTTGTAGCACAGAGGGTGGGCCCAGGTAGCCGCGTGTGCTGCAGCAAACACAGCCTGTGCAAAGCGCGGTACTGGGGTTCCGATAGAGGTGAAGCATACAAACTTGGGCAGTGTACACAAACCTCCTGGTACAGCTGAAAGAAGAACAAATAACCCTTNAGGGAACTGAGGGTGGCGAGGTATAGAAACTCAGCCATTGTGCACAACCCTTGTAGCACAGAGGGTGGGCCCAGGTAGCCGGTAGCCGCGTGTGCTGCAGCAAACACAGCCTGTGCAAAGCGCGGTACTGGGGTTCCGATAGAGGTAAAGCATACAAACTTGGGCAGTGTACACAAACCTCCTGGTACAGCTGAAAGAAGAACAAATAACCCTAGCGACAAAGAAGGCAGGTAGTGAGAGGAAACAAGTACACATAAACCCTGCGATGGAAAAGGTGGGCACGGGGAGCTGAAACAAGTCCACACAAGCCCCGCAATGCAGAGGCCAGGTGGGGAAGCTGAGACAAGTGTGTGCAAGCCCAAGACACAGAGGGACCTAGGGAACTGAGTTAAGTACATATAAGCCCCGCGACAAAGAGGGTGAGCTTAGAAGGCTGAGGGAAACCCACACAAGTTGCTGCAACACAGAAAGATCCACACAAGCATCTACCTAGCAAGTTTTGGCCAGCAGCGCAGGGCAGGACAGGGGAACAGAAGCATTGGTAGGGACAAGGAGGGGGCCGGCAGGCAGCACTGCAGTTACGCTGAGAGGGCCACTTTGAAGCAGCAGCAGCAGAAATAGACGCACCTAACATTGCGAAAACTAGGACTGCCCAAAGGCATACTGAACCCATAGACACTCCAAAGAATACTACTGGACATTGCCCTATCCTTCAGAGAGACAAGATCCAGCTCCATCAGTCAGAACATAGGCACAACCTCTACCAACCAGGAAGACATCATAGGACACTAACTGCACCCTGTCCACAGGGGCAGACCCCACAACCAAGAACCATGACCTTGAAAAACTTTAAATTTTTTCTTTTTTCTTTTTTCTCTTTTAAATCAGTTTATTTCCCCAACATATCTTCACCTTCACACTAGCCTTAAGCAGTGCTGTGGAGTTTTCCATTGTTTTTCTTGTTATAAATTTTTTTTAAAAAATTCATTTTAAAGATTCTTTCTTCTTATTCTCCAACATATTTCCACCATCACATTAACTTTTTGAAGTGCTGTGGAGTTGTCCTCTTTGTTCTCCTTGTTTAAAAAAAAAAACAAACTCATTTTAAGATTTGTTTTTTCTTATAAATCACATGGCTTATTTCCTTTACGAATTTCCACTACCATTTTAGTCTTTTGTGATGCTGTAGAGTTCTCCTCTTTGTGTTTCTTGTCAAAGAAAAAAAGAAAAAGAAATCATTTTGAGTTTTTTTTCCTCTTTCTCAGTTTTTATTTATTTTTTCTTGATGTGTTGTTGTATTTTGTTATTGATATAGTCAACCACTTTTCCTACTGTTCTTACCAGCTATAGCTATTCCTGAATATATATAAATCTTTAACACATACAGCTATTCATCTTTGCTTTTCTATTTTTTCTTTTCTCTCTCTGTCTTTTTATATTTTATCCTCTTCTCCACCCGCTTCCTTTTCTCTTTTCCCTCCCTTCTCCTCTTTCTTTTTTCTCATTCCTTTTTATTCTCCCTTTTCCCCTTCACTCTTTCTTTCACCAAGTAAGTTAAATTGTTAACCTCTCTATGCTATATTTTCTAGTTGGTCCTCTGCTATGCTCAGATTTCCAGATTGAGCATTAGCTAACTCTACTTTCAATTTGTCGATATTACCTCTGGTTTCCCTTGCTTACTAAGTCAATCTCTTGTACTCTTTTCTTAGAACACTATGGTTATAACTGTATGTGTGGAAGTGTGTCTATATATGTCCCAGTATTTCTGTAATTACCTACTTGATCTCTTCCCACTGGAACAAAGGCACAAGTCACCCCCAATCAGAAATCAATGCAATCCAACCAACCAACATTTCCCTCCAAGGGAAAAAAATCAAAAGGAAGAAGTAATACAACCCTAAAGCCTGGAAAAAGGAGACCTCAGGTGGAACAAGTTAGAAAAAAAGAAAGATGAAAAAAACAGAGAAATACAGTGCAAATGAAAGCATAAGGTAGATACTCATAAGACCAAATAAATGAAGAGGAAATAAGTAATCTCTTTGAAAGATAATTCAGAATAATGAAGGTAAAGATGCTCTAAAGACTTGAAAATTAAATGGAGAAAATGAAAGAAACATTTAACACAGTTAATACAATCACGAAGGACATAGAAGAAATAAAGAATAAGTAAAAGGAGACAAATAACACATCAAGAACATATTAATCAAGCTAACAGAGATTAAGCACAAAGAAAGAATATTAAAAGCAGCAAGAGAAAAGCAACACATAACATACAAGGGAAAACCCATATGATTAACAGTAGATCTTTCAGAAGAAACTCTACAGGCCAGAAGGGAATGGCAGGATATATTTGAAGTACTGAAAAAGAAAACCTACAACCATGATTACTACACTCACCAAAGATATCAGTCAAAATCTATGGAGAAATCAAAGCTTTACAGATAAGCAGAAGTTAAGAGAATTCAGCACCACCAAGCCAGTCTTGCAACAAAGACTAAAGGGGTTTACATAGCAAGTAAACAAAAAAGAAAGGAAAGACCTATAAAAACAAACCCAAAACAATAAAGAAAATGCCAGTAGGAACATATGTATCAATAATTACCTTAAATGTAGGTGGATTAAATGCAGCAACCTAAAGATACAGACTGACTGAAAGGGTACAAAAATAAAACCCATATATATACCTACAGAAGACCCACTTCAGACCTTGAGACACATTCAGACTGAAAGTAAAGGGATGGAATATAAATATATATATATATATTTTTTCCATGCAAATGGAAACCAAAAGAAAGATGGAGTGACAATTCTTATTTCAGACAAAATATGNAAAAAGAAATCATTTTGAGTTTTTTTTCCTCTTTCTCAGTTTTTATTTATTTTTTCTTGATGTGTTGTTGTATTTTGTTATTGATATAGTCAACCACTTTTCCTACTGTTCTTACCAGCTATAGCTATTCCTGAATATATATAAATCTTTAACACATACAGCTATTCATCTTTGCTTTTCTATTTTTTCTTTTCTTTCTGTCTTTTTATATTTTATCCTCTTCTCCACCCGCTTCTTTTTCTCTTTTCCCTCCCTTCTCCTCTTCCTTTTTGCTCATTCCTTTTTATTCTCCCTTTTTCCCTTCACTCTTTCTTTCACCAAGTAAGTTAAATTGTTAACCTCTCTATGCTATATTTTCTAGCTGGTCCTCTGCTATGCTCAGATTTCCAGATTGAGCATTAGCTAACTCTACTTTCAATTTGTCGATATTACCTCTGGTTTCCCTTGCTTACTAAGTCAATCTCTTGTATTCTTTTCTTAGAACACTATGGTTATAACTGTATGTGTGGAAGTGTGTCTATATATGTCCCAGTATTTCTGTAATTACCTACTTGATCTCTTCCCACTGGAACAAAGGCTCAAGTCACCCCCAATCAGAAATCAACGCAATCCAACCAACCAACATTTCCCTCCAAGGGAAAAAAATCAAAAGGAAGAAGTAATACAACCCTAAAGCCTGGAAAAAGGAGACTTCAGGTGGAACAAGTTAGAAAAGAAAGAAAGAAAGAAAGATGAAAAAAAAAACAGAGAAATACAGTACAAATGAAAGCATAAGGTAGAAACTCATAAGACCAAATAAATGAAGAGGAAATAAGTAATCTCTTTGAAAGATAATTCAGAATAATGAAGGTAAACATGCTCTGAAGACTTGAAAATTAAATGGAGAAAATGAAAGAAACATTTAACACAGTTAATACAATCACGAAGGACATAGAAGAAATAAAGAATAAGTAAAAGGAGACAAATAACACATCAAGAACATATTAATCAAGCTAACAGAGATTAAGCACAAAGAAAGAATATTAAAAGCAGCGAGAGAAAAGCAACACATAACATACAAGGGAAAACCCATATGATTAACAGTAGATCTTTCAGAAGAAACTCTATAGGCCAGAAGGGAATGGCAGGATATATTTGAAGTACTGAAAAAGAAAACCTACAACCATGATTACTACACTCACCAAAGATATCAGTCAAAATCTATGGAGAAATCAAAGCTTTACAGATAAGCAGAAGTTAATAGAATTCAGCACCACCAAGCCAGTCTTGCAACAAAGACTAAAGGGGTTTACATAGCAAGTAAACACCAAAGAAAGGAAAGACCTATAAAAACAAACCCAAAACAATAAAGAAAATGCCAATAGGAACATATGTATCAATAATTACCCTAAGTGTAGGTGGATTAAATGCAGCAACCTAAAGATACAGACTGACTGAAAGGATACAAAAATAAGACCCATATATATACCTACAGAAGACCCACTTCAGACCTTGAGACACATTCAGACTGAAAGTAAAGGGATGGAATATAAATATATATATATATATATTTTTCCATGCAAATGGAAACCAAAAGAAAGATGGAGTGGCAATCCTTATTTCAGACAAAATATGCTTAATAATGGAGAAGGAAATGGNGGAATATAAATATATATATATATATTTTTTCCATGCAAATGGAAACCAAAAGAAAGATGGAGTGGCAATCCTTATTTCAGACAAAATATGCTTAATAATGAAGAAGGAAATGGCACCCCACTCCAGTACTTTTGCCTAGAAAATCCCATGGACAGAGAAGCCTGGTGGGCTGCAGTCCATGGGGTCATGAGAGTCTGGCATGACTGAACGACTTCACTTTGACTTTTCAGTTTCATGCATTGGAGAAGGAAATGGCAACCCACTCCAGTGTTCTTGCCTGGAGAATCCCAGGGATGGGGGAACCTGGTGGGTTGCCGTCTCTGGGGTCGCACAGAGTTGGACATGATTGAAGCAACTTAGCAGCAGCAGCATGCTTAATAAAGAATATCATAAGAGACAAAGAAGAACACTACATAATGACCAAGGTATAAATACAAGAATAAGGCATAGCAATTGTAAAAGTCTATGCAACCAACATAGGAACACCTCAATACATACGGCAAACACTAACAGATGACACCACCCTTATGGCAGAAAGTGAAGAGGAGTGAAAGAAGAGAGCGAAAAAGTTGGCCTAAAGCTCAACATTCAGAAAACAAAGATCATGGCATCCAGTCCCTTCACTTCATGGGAAATAGATGGGGAAACAGTGGAAACAGTGTCAGACTTTATTTGGGGGGGCTCCAAAATCACTGCAGATGGTGACTGCAGCCATGAAATTAAAAGACGCTTACTCCTTGGAAGGAAAGTTATGACCAATCTAGATAGTATATTCAAAGACAGAGACATTACTTTGCTGACTAAGGTCCGTCTAGTCAAGGCTATGGTTTTTCCTGTGGTCATGTATGGATGTGAGAGTTGGACTGTGAAGAAGGCTGAGCACTGTAGAATTGATGCTTTTGAACTGTAGTGTTGGAGAAGACTCTTGAGAGTCCCTTGGACTGCAAGGAGATCCAACTAGTCAATTCTGAAGGAGATTAACCCTGGGATTTCTTTGGAAGGAATGATGCTGAAGCTGAAACTCCAGTACTTTGCCCACCTCATGAGAAGAGTTTTGACTCACTGGAAAAGACTGATGCTGGGAGGGATTGGGAGCAGGAGAAGGGAATGATCGAGGATGAAATGGCTGGATGGCATCACTGACTAGATGGACGTGAGTCTGAGTGAACTCCGAGAGTTGGTGGTGGACAGGGAGGCCTGGTATGCTGCGATTCATATGGTCGTAAAGAGTCGGACACGACTGAGTGACTGAACTGAACTGAACAGACATGAGAGGAGAAATTGATAGCAACACAATAATAATAGGGAATTTTAACACCCCACTTTCACCAATGGACAGATCATCAAAACAGAGAATCAATAAGCAAACACAAACCTTAAATGAAACATTATATCAAATGCACCTAATAGATATTTTCAGGACCTTCCCCCCAAATGCAGAAGAATACACATTCTTCTCAAGTGCACATGGAACATTCTCCAGGATAGACCATGTCTTGGGCCATAAATCAAACTTCAGTAAATTTAATAAAACTGAAATTGTTTCAAGTTCTTCTCTGACCACAACGGTATGAGACTAGATATCAACTACAGAGAAAAAAAAAAGCGCACGCACGCACACACACACACACACACACACAGAAAAAAACCCTCATGGAGATTAAACAATACATTACTAAAAAACAATGAGGTTACTGAAGAAATAAAAGAAATCAAGAGTCCTAGAAACAAACNTCTAGTCTCAGTTGAAAATGTTTTTCCTGTCTCCCATAAATCAGCAGTCTACTTGGAAGGAAATAACTTAGAGTTATCTTTAGTTTCATGAGGACACCAAACTCTAGTTTTTGCTTTATCAGTTTATCAGCTACTATCTTTTGCACACATCATTTTTATACATGTATTGTTTATGAACCTAAGTAATTTTTTTATAAATGGCATAAAATGCATATTAGAGTCGGGTATTTAGAGAGTAAGAAAGGGAGAGAGGCAGAGAGTCTTAGAATCTTAGATACAATTTAAAGAGTTAACAATATACTCTATTAAAGATAGCTCCAAATCACATGCCAAGGANCTAAGTAATTTTTTTATAAATGGCATAAAATGCATATTAGAGTCGGGTATTTAGAGAGTAAGAAAGGGAGAGAGGCAGAGAGTCTTAGAATCTTAGATACAATTTAAAGAGTTAACAATATACTCTATTAAAGATAGCTCCAAATCACATGCCAAGGAAAAAAATGGCAAAGAAAAGAACAACAGAGATAAGATTAGTTCTCTAAGCAGAAACTAAAAAATTTGAAAGGAAAAGGCACAAAGAAACATAAAATGGATGCTTTCAATTTTATAAAGCCATGAAAAAATTAATGAAAGTGTCTCATTGTTCTAGTTGACTAAGTATAATTCAGTTTACTTTCATGGCGATTTATGGTTCCTTCTAAAAAAAAAAATTGTTTCATTTAACATGTGATTGACAAGTATTTTTATTTTTTTCTAAATTTGAATAAACAAACACTTTAGCTTCATTTACACGTTAGAAGAAAAGAAAGACTTTTTAAAAGTTTCATTATTTTATTTGGTTTACTTTTATATAGGCTCAGAAGTGTTGGACTTAAAGTCAAACTAAATAATATTTCATTTGATGCTGTCTTATCTCAAAAACATATGAATGAATTCACAATGATTTTCTGAATATTGATATTTTGCAGGTATGTTATAATCTAGAATTTTAAGTTATGTTTTTATTTCAAGTGTACTATTTATTTAAGTACACCTACATGATGGTCAATATATTTTATGCATTATTTATAGGATAAAAATGGAGAATATTTTGGTCTTAAAATGCACACATTATTCATCCTATGTCATTTCATTTACTCTGGAGCAAAGCAAGATGTGACCTTAACTTTTGAGGTAATAGCTGACTTGCTTTGTTAAGAAGAAGTGTGCCTACATATCGAAATTAACTTTAATCCCTTAGATACATCTTTAAAAGTTACTTTTTATTTTAGAAAAGTTTTTAAAGTATTTTTTAACTTACTCTGAACATTTAACAGATATTGTTATAAGAATAAGTGCAATTTACCCCCAGAGAAGTAAAATAGAAACTCCTAGATCTCTAGAGATTTTCAACTCTATATAATGTTATATAACTGAGAATTTGTGTTCAGTAGTTTAACAATTCAATTTGCATTAGCCTAGTGATAATTTAGACTCTAATATGATTCTCATAGTATATTTACTGAACACATACACACACCCACATATTAAAATTTATTATTTAATATTGCAAACTTTCATGTTGTAAATACTATTTAAAATTGGGGTTTCTTATAAAACTTCAAGAGATTTAATTTGTCTAGACACAAGTACAATTGATAGTATTATGAAGCTTGTGTAAGAAAAAATTAATAAAACAGTCACTTTTTAGGTGTCAGTAAACCTGTGTGACATTGAACATTTCAAAAATATTGTTATGAACTAATTATGAAAAGCACTACCTTTACCTTTTGCTCTGTCATTCTCAGAAAAGATGTTCCTTCTTCGGCTGACACTTGTCTATTTGTACTGATGTATTCTCTTGGCATCTAAGGATTCTTTAGATTGCCTACTTCTTTTCTGAATTTTAAATTATCTACTCTTATTGGCCCCTCTAGAATGCCATGGATATTCTAAAATGCACATCTTCCATATTATTATTATTATTTTACTACATCTATTGTGGCTCCTCCAAAGCTACTTCCTTCTCTCTACCCTTTGCTTTCTTGAAGTCTTGTAAATAACTTTCTTCTTGTTGATAATTCCCATCTTTTTTTTTTTAATTTATACTTTTTTTAGTCTCTGGCCTCAGATTCTACTGCTGAAATTTCATTGTACTGGACTGAAGTTACCAAACTTAATCAATTCTTTATTTTTGATATTGTTTCACTCCACAAGACATATATAATTATACATGAACACATGAACTCCTATTCTGCTTTTACCAAATCATTTCATATCAATCTTTGCTGGCATCTTTGTATTGTGCCAGCTGGGCTAGGGTGAACTACCAGAATGCTGTTTACTATATATTTCATTTCCCAGAATACCCTTTATTGTATATTTTATTTAAGATGGGTCACAATAGACATTTTAGAGATTAGAAGGCAAAAGTGAAGCACAATGCTTTTTTCTATAATGCTTTCAGTGTCAGTGAAAGGGGCAGTAGGAAGTCTTGTAACTCATACATGTTGTCACTTACCTGCAAGCTTGTCTCATTGACTTGAAATATCAGTTACACCACCTTCCCTCAGACCTATCTTTAACTTCTCCAAGTTCTGGGACAAGTGCTTGTTTCAGTTCATGAGTCAGAGCTTGATTTTCTCCTGAGAACAGCTATGCCATAAAGTTGAAAGGATTAAGACTAGTCTGTCCTGTGGATTCCAGCCCATGTTCATGGGTTCTAGTTTATCTTTATTCTCCCCCCACTTCATACCCATGTTCTGTTTCTCACTGGCTTCCCTACAGATTTCAAGTTCTAGAATCAGACATGAATATAACAGTTTTAACACATATTCTCTAACCAAATCTCATAATTATGTAAGGGCATATTCTAGTAAATTGTGTAAGTATATTTATCTCTATTTTGTCTGTATGTGTATTTGTGTACCTATCTATCTACTTATCTGGTCTATCTTTCTCTATATATCCATCTCCCCTATTAGTCCTACTGCAATTATCAAACCCAGACTAACAGAGTCTCATGATCTTTCTGTGTTAGAATTCTTGTCCTTTCTGACTTTGATTATTACAATCTTCTACCTGGTCTTCCTGTTTCCAGTCTTTCAACTCCTCCATGCACTCCTTACTGCTCTAAAAGTTAATATTGTATTATGAAAATCTCTTAATGTACTTACCAAGGTAAAACCTTTAGTGGCTTGAAGTCATTTTTATGGCTTGAAGTCACTTTTAGGGCACAGTATAGAAAACTACATAATATCTCCAAAGCTTTGTGATTTCTTGCATTTCTTTATTTTTCCATTCATGATTTTTCTTGATGTAATTTCATTACTTAGAAATGTCAGATTGAGAGTCCCTTGGACTGCAAGGAGATCAACCAGTCCATCCTAAAGGAGATCAGTCCTGGCCTGTTCATTGGAACAGGCCCCTTCTCCTGTTCATTGGAAGGACTGATGAAGCTGAAACTCCAATACTTTGGCCACTACATGCGAAGAACTGACTTATTAGAAAAGACCCTGATGCTGGGCAATATTGAAGGCAGGAAGAGAAGGAGATGACAGAGATGGTTGGATGGCATCACTGACTCGATGGACATGAGTTTTAGCAAGCTCTGGGGAGTTGAAGGCCAGAAAAGCCTGGCAGTCTTGCAGTCCATGGAGTCACAAAGAGTCGGACATGACTGAGCAACTGAACTGAACTGAGACATAAAAATATATTAAGGTATAATTTGAAACTAAGAATTTCAGTCAAAGGTTACATATGTAACTTTTCATGCAAAGTGATCTGTGGATAATTATGCTATTTTTTAGGTGTTTTTCTTATTGCCAAACTTTAAACAGAGTATAAATCCCTAGCATTTGAAGCAAAATTATAAGAAATTAAATAGTCTATACTTCAATGTAAAAAAAAAAAAAAAGAAAGAAATGTCAGATCTATATCTTGAATCCATCTGTGCCTAACTACTTTAAATGTTTCGACTCATTTTTCCTTCCCCTCTCTATTCCTAATTAATATGTATTCACTTTCATGGCTTAGCTCAAGGAACATCCTTACAAAAATTCTCCTGATCATTCTTTTAGGTGAATAAATTATTCTCCCCTGAATTACTTAACTATAAAGTAAAGCATTATTTGCTCAGTTGTATCCAACTCTTTGTGACCCCATGTACTGTAGCCCACCAGGCTCCTCTGTCCATGTAGATGAAGACTGTTTTAGCCCTCCCAATGATAAAAGGATAGTTTACTAGCTTCAGTGTTTCTTCACATTTCTAGTGTGGCCCTTTAATATATTAATAGGATTGGGGAAAGTATATTGAGAAGTTAATTTGGGATAACCTTATATAGTACTCCTTAGTCAGCCAATGCAGGTATGTAAAGTACGTTGAACTCCACGCTAGATGTATTTTAAGTCTGATAAACTTGTAATAAGTGGTTTTTTTTTTTTTTTTTTTTGCTTCTGTGTGGTCAGCATTCCATTCCAATGGACAGTATTTCTGACTCAATAATTTCAGTAAATATAGACTGAAAGTATTAGTTGCTCAATCACGTCTGACTCTACAACCCCATGGACTATGGCCCGGCCTGTCAGGCTTCTCTATCCATGGAATTCTACAGGTGAGACTACTGGAGTAGATATTCATTCTATTCTCCAGAGGATCTTCCTGACCCAGGATTGAACCTGGTACTCCCACGTTGCAGGCAGATTCTTTACCATCTGAGCCACTAGGGAAGCCCAATATATAGAATAACTTATCCATTTTTTTAAAGCTTTTTATTTTCTTATATGGCAGATACATGGCAAACACTCTTTCTAACACATTTCAGTATGTGTTTCGTTTTGTTCATTTACTTTTGTGACCCCCTTCTCTGGACTTGTGGATATAACATTTCAATCTGTACTAAAGTTTATTCTCTTAAATTTGATTATGTGCAAACATGCAAAAACAACTAAGGTTAATTTATCCCCCTAGTCTACAACTATTAAAAGTTTGGGATCTAATCATCTCAGATGATGTACAAAAAGCTTAGGGGCTAATGTCACATGCCATGATTGATGTTTAAGATAAGTAGGATTCCTATTCAAAATGTCAAGTGGTGAAGGTGAAAGGGGGCCTTACTAACTGATATGATGTTAGGATTAGCTACTTTCCTCACATTAAACCATGTCGCATTTTAATATAGAAAAGAGGTGCCCAGTAAAATAGAGGAGTCTCATGTTAAACTACAGGGGTCTGAGTCAGATTGTTTGCTCTTGTTTCTTATTTTCACTGCTCACTTTTGATATGACTTAGGCAAGTATCTTTCTGTCCTAGAATTTAAAATTCTGCTGCTAGTAAATGGGTATAATGATACTACCTACCTCATAAGGTTCTAGTCAATAATTTGACGAGTTTAATGGCAAGCTTAGAATGCTGAATGGAGTGAAATTACCTATAAGAAAAGGTTAAAATACCATGACCTCAAAATCCTTTTAACTGTTATTTGGGAAAATAGAGTGCTACAAATACAATAGTTTCTCATCCTTTCTTTCTTTTTTTCCCCTCTTTTTTCCTATTCTTTTTAATTAGACATTTTCTGGATTAATATTCAGAAATATTAAAAAGTATGGCCCATCACTAAAGACCTAGAGAGTGGAGCAAATCAGTTCTCTATTTTCTCCAGCAGGTTTGTACAATAAACCCACAGTGAAGAGACACAAGAGAACTGCCTCAACTGTGTCCCTTTATGTTCTTTCATTTCTGTTAGCCCTTTATCTCTGACCACCACTACCTCCTCCACCACCCCACTGCCAGGGCTTTTCTCTCAGCCTCTGCCTCTTCTGCAGGCATTTTGTCTATTTGATATCTTTAAAATATTTGAAGATGTGAGAAGATTGAGAGCCTCACAGCCACTAATTTGTGTAAACCATGTGGGAAAGATGCCCTGCTTTTTTTTTTTTTTTTTTTCTTTTAGGCCATGCCTCAATGCTTACAGAATCTCATTTCCTCCAACCAGAAATTGAATGTGGATCATGACAGTGGAAGCCTGGAATCCTTACTACTAGACCATCAGGGAACTTCCAAGATGCTCTTGCTTAACTGAGAGAATAATTCATAGCAGAAATTATTTTTTTTTAATTTATGCTTTTTTTTTTTCTATGCTGCATAATGTATGGGGTCTTANCAGTGGAAGCCTGGAATCCTTACCACTAGACCATCAGGGAACTTCCAAGATGCTCTCGCTTAACTGAGAGAATAATTCATAGCAGAAATTATTTTTTTTTAATTTATGCTTTTTTTTTTTCTATACTGCATAATGTATGGGGTCTGTTTCCAGACTAGGGATGGAACCCATGCCCCCAACAGTGGAAGTGCAGAATCTTAACCACTAGGCCACCAGGGAAGTCCCTCTGAAACATGCATTTTTAATGTTGAGATTTAGTATAACATAACTCCAGCTATTATGCCAAAGAAGGGTTCTGTTTCTTCTTTCTAAAGTCCTTTAGTACTACTTTATATGGCCCAGAGCACCACAGTATGAGTATAAAACTTGCCCAAGGAGAAGTGCCTTCTTATTTTTAGTTTTTCCACTCCCGCCATCCCTTTCTTTTGATTCACTTTTGCCTTTATGGCAAAGGCAGAGAGGCAGATCTATTATTTCTAGGCAGGAGCTTTGCCCACAGCGGACATGAGAGTGAATGTCCAAAGGCACGGACAACTCATGCCGTATGAGCATGACAGTCACCTTCAACTCTGAGTGCTTAGTATGGAGGACACAACTAGGAACATATCAAAAAATAGTCATTTGATAACTGAATATAAATGGCATTGATGGGATACTGGTTATAAAGACAGAACAATATTGCTAAAAGTAGTAATTCAGGCCACATGAATGGTTGCTATCTGGTCCCCTTGGAGCTACTGGGGAGTTTAAGTGTCCACAGTGATAACTGTGTCTGTGGCCTGACCAAGATGACCTTACCACTCCCCACAAGCTGGCTAAACTTCAGGCAGATTTCTTCCTGACTCCAGTCCCTGACGTCCCTTTTCTTAGAACATTTACTTTAAACCTGTCATTGTAAACCCTTTCTCTACCCCTTTGAAATGGATATAAATCTTCTTCCAAGCTCGTGCCAGTTTTACGATCCGAAACTGAGTTTCTCAATAAGCCTGGGAGCCATCTCTTTGAAACATATTCATTGAGGGAGATTGCACCCCTGTGTTCCTCTTTCTGTGGGAGAGTAGGGGCTTTAAAAAGAGGTACTTGCCTTCTTCCGAGCTGTAAAACAACATTATCTCCTGTCATGAAGATAAGAGAAAGTTTACTTCTCCTTTGGGAAAGCTGTTTCAGAGTTGGGGAATATAGAGCTGAGAGTTCCCCGGATGCTACTATAACTGGCAGAAAAAGACATCCAGGTAAAAAAAGACTTACTCTGGAAAAATACCTGTGGGATAAAGAGAACCAGACCCCCTGACAGTGCACATGAACACACATTTAGGAAAGTGAGGTAACTGCAACACAGTCTGCAACTGAGAATAGACTCTCTTGTCTAGGAGTGCTCCAAACTGAAGAATAACCTGCAACTCCTTCTGGACAAATATACTGGACAACCTTTAACACACACCATTGGCTCTTTACCCAAAGAAGAAATCTCCACCTTTCACTCTATTTATTAAATCTTCTTGTTGGAGCACAGGGAAGTCTAGTGGAACCTCTTAGACATCTGCCATAGCCTCTCTGACGCCTCAAGTCCAGGAATTTTGTCTTATGTTCCTCTGATACTGCACTGCAGAAACTTTTTAAAATTTCTATCATTCACCTTACAATTCCACATGCTTCTCAGTCTTGTAATTTCTATTTTCAATAAAAGCAATCTCATCAGACTCTTCTTTATATTGTAATTTTTATCAGTTCAGTTCAGTTCAGTCACTCACTCGTGTCCAACTCTTTTCGACCCATGGACGGCAGCATGCCAGCCCTCCCTGTCCATCACCAATTCCCAGAGTTTACTCAAACTCATGTCCACTGAGTCTGTGATGCCATCCAACCATCTCATCCTCTGTCGTCCCCTTCTCCTCCTGCCTTCAATCTTTCCCATCATCAGGATCTTTTCAAATGAGTCAGTTCATGGCATCAGGTGGCCAAATGAATATTCAGGACCGATTTCCTTTAGGATGGACTGGTTGGATCTCCTTGCTGTCCAAGGGACTCTCAAGAGTCTTCTTCTCCAACACCACAGTTCAAAAGCATCAATCCTTCAGTGCTCAGCTTTCTTTATAGTCCAACTCTCATATCCATCCTGACTATTAGAAAAACCACAGCCTTGACTAGATGAACTGTTGTTGGAAAAGTAATGTCTCTGCCTTTTAATATCCTGTCCAGGTTGGTCATAACTTTTCTTCCAAGGAACAGCATCTTTTAATTTTATGGCTGTGGTCACCATCTGCAGTGATACTGGAGCCCCCCAAAATAAGGTCTGTCACTGTTTTCAATTTTTAACCATCTATTTGCCATGAAGTGATGGAACCAGATGCCATGATATTAGTTTTCTGAATGAAGAGATTTAAGTCAACTTTTTCACTCTCCACTTTCACTTTCATCAAGAGGCTCTTTAGTTCTTCTTCGCTTTCTACCATAAGTGTGGTGCTATCAGCGTATCTGAGGTTACTGATATTTCTCCCAAAAAATCTTGATTCCAGCTGTGATGCATCCAATCCAGAATTTTTTATAATGTAATCTGCATATAAGTTAAATAACCAGGGTGACAATATACAATATTGATATACTCCTTTCCTGATTTGGAACCAATCTTTTATTTCATGTCCAGTTCTAACAGTTGTTTCTTGACCTGCATACATATTTCTCAGGAGGCACATAAAGTGTTCTGGTATTCCCATCTCTTTCAGAATTTTCCACAGTTTATTGTGATCCACACAGTCAAAGGCTTTGGCATAATCAATGAAGCAGAAATAGATGTTTTTCTGGAACTCTCTTGCTTTTTCAATGAGCTAACGGATATTGGCAATTTTATCTCTGGTTCCTCTGCTTTTTCTAAATCCAGTTTAAACATCTGGAAGTTCACAGTTCATGTAGTATTGAAGCCTGGCTTGGAGAATTTTGAGCATTACTTTACTAGCATATGAGATGAGTGCAGCTGGAAATACACTGACTTTTTCCAGTCATGTGGCCACTACTGAGTTTTCCAAAATTGCTGACACATTGCGCTCAGCAGTTTCACAGCATCAACTTTTAGAATTTGAAATAGCTCAACTGTAATTCCATTACATCCACTAGATTTGTTAGTAATGATGCTTCCTAAGGCCCACTCGACTTCACATTCCAGGATGTCTGGCCCTAGGTGAGTGATCACACCATTGTGAATATCTGGGTCATAAAGATGTTTTTTTGTATAGTTTTCTGTGTATTCTTGCCACCTCTTCTTAATATCTTCTGCTTCTGTTAGGTCCATACCGTTTCTGTCCTTTATTGTGCCCATCATTGCATTAAAAGTTCCCTTGGTATCTCTATTTTCTTGAAGAGACATCTAGTCTTTCTCATTCTATTGTTTTCCTCTATTTTTCTGCATTGATCATTGAGGAAGGCTTTCTTATATCTCCTTACTATTCTTTAGAACTCTGCACTCAAATGGGTATATTGTTCTTTTTCTCCTTTGTCTTTTGCTTCTCTTCTTTCACAGTTATTTGAAAGGCCTCCTCAGACAATCATTTTGCCTTTTTGCATTTCTTTTTCTTGAGGATGGTCTTGATCACTGCCTCCTGTACAATGTCATGGACATAGCCATAGTTCTCCAGGCACTGTCTGTCAGATCTAATCCCTTGAATTTACTTGTCATTTTCACTGTATACTTGTAAGGGATTTGGTTTAGGTCTTACCTGAATGGTCTAGTGGTTTCCTACTTTCTTCAGTTTAAATCTGAATTTGGCAAAAAGGAGTTCAGGTTCTGAGTCACAGTCAGCTCCTGGTCTTGTTTTTGCTGACTGTATAGAGCTTCTCTTTCTTTGGCTGCAAAGAATATAATCAGTCTGATTTCAGTACTGAACATCTGGTGATGCCCATGTGTAGAGTGTTCTCTTGTGTTGTTGGAAAGGGTGTTTGCTATGAACAGTGTGTTCTCTTGGCAAAATGCTATTAGTCTTTTCCCTGCTTCATTCTGTATTCTAAGACCAAATTTGCCTCTTCTGGAATTCCAGTCCTCTATAATGAAAAGGACATCTTTTGGGAGTGTTAGTTCTAGAAGGTCCTGTAGGTCTTCATATACCCGTTCAACTTCAGCTTCTTCATCATTACTGGTTGAGTCGTAGACTTTGGATTATTGTGATATTGAATGGTTTGCCTTGGAAACAAACATAAATTATTTTGTCCTTTTTGAGATTTCCTCCATATACTGCTTTTTGGACTTTTTTGTTGCCTATGATGGCTACTCCATTTCTTCTAAGGGATTCTTGCCCAGAGTAGTAATTATAATGGTCATCTGAGTTAAATGCACCCATCCTAGTCCATTTTATTTTGCTGATTCCTAAAATGTCGATGTTCATTCTTGCCATCTCCTGTTTGACCATTTCCAATTTGCCTTGACTCATGGGCCTAACATTCCAGGTTCCTATGCAATGTTGTTCTTTGTAGCATCAGATTTTACTTCCATCAGCAGTCACATCCACAGTTGGATGTTGGTTTTGCTTTGGCTCCATCTTTCATTCTTTCTGGAGTCATTTATCCACTGATCTCCAGTAGCATATTGGGCACCTACCGACCTGGGGAGTTTGTCTTTCAGTGTCCTATCTTTTTGCCTTTTCATACTGTTTATGGGGTTCTCAAGGCAACAATATTGAAGTGGTTTGTCATTCCCTTTCCAGTGGACCAGATTTTGTCTGAACTCTCCACCATGACCCGTCCATCTTATGTGGCCCTATACATCATGGCTCATAGTTTCACTGACATAAACAAGGCTGTGGTCCATGAGATCAGATTGGTTAGTTTTCTGTGATTGTTGTTTTGTGATACATACTGTGATCAGTATGTCTGTCTTCTGATGGAGAAGGATAAGAGACTTATGGAAGTTTTCTGATGGGAGAGACTGACAAAGGGGGAAAATGGGTCTTGTTCTGATGAGCAGGGCCATACTCAGGAAATCTTTAATCCAGTTTTCTGTTGAAGGATGGGGCTGTGTTCCCTACCTGCTATTTGATTTGAGGCCAAACTATGGTGGAGGTAATAAAGATAATGGGGACCTCCTTCAAAAGGTCCCAGGCATTCACTGCTACACTCAGTGCCCCCAACCCTGCAGTAGGCCACTGTTGACTCATGCCTCCACCAGAGACTCCCAGACACTCACAGGCAAGTCTGGGTCAGTCTCTTGTGGGGTCACTGCTCCTTTTTCGTAGGTTCTGGTACACACAAGTTTCCGTTTGTGGCCTCCAAGAATCTGTTTCCCCAGTCCTATGTAATTTCTGGCAGCTCTCTGGTGAGGTTAATGGTGACCTCCTCCAAGAGGGCTTATGCCATACCCAAGTCTACTGCACTCAGAGCCCCTGCCCCTGCAGCAGGCCACTGCTGACCCATACCTCTTCAGGAGACACTCAAACACAGTTGTGGCTCAGTCTCTGTGGTGTCTCTGGGTCCTGGTGTGTACAAGGTATGTCTGAGCCCTCTGAGCATCTCTGGCAGGTATAGGGTTTGATTCTAAATGGGATTTTGCACCTCCTACTGACTTTGTGTGACTTCTCTTTTGCCCTTGGGGTATCTCCTCAAAGTCTCACAGCTGCCCCCTCAGTGTCTTCCCTCTTGCTGGGGCTTCCCAGATCTTGGACATGGGGTATCTCCTCACAGTCACCACTCCGAACCACACAGCCACTGTTCCAGTGCCATGCAGCAGCCACACTGTAAGTTCTACGACTACCTTCAAATTGACTATCTTGGAAAGATGCAAAGAGAAAGGAGAGACAGAAAAGAAAAGAAGAAGGGGAGGAAAAATAGGTGTGAGGCTGAAGTTATAAACAGACCAAAGCTTCAGATGATACCAGAAGTAGAAAGGTAAGTGGGGAAGGGAGAAACACACAGGCTAGTTCAGGTGAGCAAGAACAAAAGCACAGATAAGGAGAGTACTAGTTCCCGAAGATGGCAGAGGCATAGTTCAATGCCAGCCATCATCAACTGGCCTCATGAGTTTTATTAGTATTCAAACAGATTTATTGAAACTGCGCCTTCTTTGTTCAGTGAAAATGTAAGAGATTTTTTTGGTTTTGGACTAATCAAATCTTCGTCTCTAGTTTTTACAAGATGATTAAAAAGAGTGCAGATTCAATCTTCAGTACTATCACGTTCAAAACTGGCAACTAAATATGTTTATTTTATGCAATACCCAGTCACAAATAGGAAAACTTCCTAATCTTGCAAAGGTTCACTTTCCTAAAGCCTTCCTGGCTTCTCTCAAGGATGCCATCTGGGTATGTGGAGGACAAGAAGAATATTTTCACATTTGAAGTGGATGCTAAGATTCTGATTAGTTGTGTTTGGCAAAGCTAGTTTTCAAAGCTGGCCTGAGGGGCTGTCCTTGCCCACCCTGTTGTCTCTTGTCTGATAATATTTGAGGTTGAGTCATGCATCTTTCTGACTTCATCTGGTATTTTGTATAGAGCTCAGAACTCAGAATTAATTGCTTCCTGACTAGCTAGTGCCTGCCTTAGGTCTTGCTCATTGAATAATTCAGTTTTCATTTGGATACATGGTATCACTTAATGAAGCATCCAATTGGATATGAAAAATATTGCTTAATTTGGTATTCTTTGTTCAGGATTTTACTGAGTACCATAGAAACTGTGAGATTAGTGAAAAAGAGTTTCTAGAGATTCAATATAAACTTCAGAAGGGATAGTTGTTTCTAAGTCAGGAAACTAATTCAATTTACATGAGCATCTGAAGTTGCAAAAGAAGAAGTGTTACAAAGCTACAGCTAGAGACTTTAGGCATGGATTTTTCGTTTTTTTATAGCAAGACTGCAGGGATTATCCATCTTTTAGCTGCTTGTCTTTGGTTAAGTGACTTAACATCTAGCCTTCATTTTTCTTAGCTATAGAATAAGTGTAATTCTAGTGTCAATTTCATAAGCTTGTAATGAGGATTATGTTATGTACAGCACTACTGTTGGTAGGAATATAAATTGGTGCTGCCATTATGAAAAGCATATGAAAAGGCCTCAGAAAACAAACAACAACAACCAAAAAAACCCAGATCTACCATGTAGGCCTGTGTGCTAAGTCACTTCAGTCATCTGACTCTGCAACCCCCTGCACTGTAGCTCACCAGGCTTCTGTCATGGGATTCTCCAGGCAAGAATAATGGAATGGGTTCCCATGCCCTCCTCCAGGGAATCTTCCTGACCCATGGATTAAACCAATATCTCTTATGTCTCCTGCATTGACGGCAGGTTCTTTACCACCAGTGCCAATTGGGAAGCCCAGAACTACCACATGATCCAGAAATGTCTGGTTATTCAAAAAAAAAAAAAAAAAAAACAACTAATTTGAAAATCTCTCTATATATACATATATATATATACCCATATGTTTGTTACATTATTTGTAGTAGCCAAGATATGGAAGAAATCTGTGTCCATCAATAAATGAATGAATCAAGAAGATGTGGTACATATATCTACACAATATACATATGACTTAATAATAGAATATCATTCAGCTATGAAAAAGAATGAAATCTTTCTATTTTCAATACATGGATGATCCTAGAGGATATAATTCTAAAAGAGTGAAATAAGCCAGATAGAGAAAGACAAATATTACATGATTTCACTTGTATGCACAATCTAAGAAAACAAACAATTGAGTAAACATAACATAACAGAAACAGACTCATAGATTAAGAAAAATGGCGGTTACCAGAGGGGAGGAGGCTGAGGGTGGGGGAAACTGGTGAAGGGAATTAAAAGGTACAAAATTCCAGTTATAGAAAGTAAATCACAGGATATAATGTACAACATAGTAAATATAATCAATACTATTGCAGTAATTTTGTATAGTGACCGATTGTGGTGATCATTTGATCATGGTGATCATTTCATAATACGTGTAAGTGTCATATCACTATGTTGTACTAGAACTTATATAATGTATGTCAACAATACTTCAAGTAAAAGTGAAAAAAATACATATAGCATTTAGTGCCTGTTGTATTGTGAGTTATTGTTAGCTACCAAAACCATCATCTTCATCCCTGTCATTGTTACTACCTTTATTATTATGTCTAAGCCATCAGCTGAAGGATAAAGAACTCGCGAGGATTTTCACAGTTCTACTTTCTGCACGTGCAGAGTGGTGCCATATGATTTGTTCAGGGCATTTACTTTGTGAGACCCAAATAATTAAACTAACTTTTGAAAACAGGTAGGCATTTGTTCAGAATCGTCAATGTAAAAATTAGACCCCCTCACTCTTACTGAGGTAAAATAGTTTTTTAATATCTGTCAATAGTTCTTTAATATCTCTCCTCATGAGGAGATGGAGAATTCAGGGCAACAATACTGGACTCAGAATGAGAAGTTGCAAATCTGAGACTCATCCTTCATCCTATTCATGGAGCAATTTCCAGAACTTTCCTGAAACTATATTTATTTTTCAGTGAAATGACTGCCTTGCCTGTCAGACAATCAAGCTGAGATAATATATTATTATGCATTTTAAAATGTAAAGTTCTATAAGGATTGTCAACATTCATTTAAAAAATTATTCATGAAAGCCTTACTCTGTTAAACGAGATATTTTTATGATTTTTTTTTCTTCTTCACCATAACTCCAAATTGTTAATCTTGGCTATTTGCTTGTGATGAAAGTAGGCAATAAAATATTGAGAGAAAAAAGACCCTATATTTTGAAAAGCTATGGACACATTTTTATTAACCAAAGAAATAAATTTATTATAGGGATTTATCAGCAAACCTCATGAAGCACAGAAAACCACCTTTAAATCATTTTTTTCATCCTCAGTCCTAAATCTAGAGTGCATAGGAACACAAACAGGCAAAATAGGTTCCTCAGAGCTTGTTCTGTCCTAAGGGGGGGATACAAGTTTCTTCTGATTTGTTTGTACTTTTCCTGGAAATCTTCATATAATAAATGTCTTAATAGTGTACCAAAGGACTCCAAGGGCCAGTTACAATAGCAGTGCAGTTACACTAAATTTTGCTTGCTTCTTTCTTGGTGTGTGATTTGTTTAGAATCTTAGTTTTATTAAATGATAGCTTTTCTTTTATGTTAAATCTACAAGTCTTTAACATAAAATAAAGAATAATATATATTCACTATATACAGCACAGTCATGTTTGTATTACAGAGAGCAGACCCTTAGGACATTGTATCTTAAGATTGTGTGCATACCATTATTATATAGCCTTTGAAATACATAGCTCAGTAATTTTAAAGCTCCATGACGCTCAGGATTATTCTTCCCATATACAATTTTGCCATCTGCAGTATCCTGATCAGAATCTGTATATCCAAGACTGCAGTAGGATGAGGAACTACAATAACATATGAAGATGCTATGCATTTTTTTAATTTATCTGAAAATTAATATACACAATGAGGATTTAAAATTTTCTGGATAGTAAAGATATTTTTATAATGTAACATTATTATCAAATAATACACAGAAGTAGTTTTAAAAATTAAATGGTCTTATATAGTTTATTTTTTAAGAAAGAAAGTTTCCTTCTCCCCCCAAAATCTCCCTTCCAGTCCTTGATTCCTGCTCCATGGAAGTAACCACTAGCAGCTAATTTAGTTCTAGTTTAGCACTAATTTATTTCTCCTGTTTGTCCATATTCTTATATAATATACTTGTAATATTTAGCAGATTTTTATTCAAATGCAGTTACTTTCTACTAAGCCTACACTGTATTCAGTTATTGATGTCATCTCTTAACTTCACATTTTATGTTTTAGGTATAATAACTGTTTTCTATCGTTTAGATTTTCACTTTTAAGATATCTAAATTTTCCTTTTAGGCTATTTCATACATCACTGGATATTCCTTACAATTATGTTTATTATTGAAGGTTTTCTTTTCTTATTCTGAATTGGTTCTGATTATTTCTAATTCTCCTTTTTTTTAATTTGGATCTCTGTATTTCATGCCAGCTTTTCTCAGTTATCTGGCAATTCTTGATTATCTAATATATTAAGAATGAAGCACTGAAAAGCTGATTGGAACCTCTCAATATATGTAAAGCATTTCCCAGTGGCAGGTGGCACTGCAATTTGAAAGATCTATCATAAAACTGTTGGAGAGTGTCTGATTTTCAAAACTGACAGAGTCTTTTGCCCTTGAGATGGTAAATTCCTCTGAGAATTCTCCAGTTTCAGGCTGAAGGTGGGCGGGGGGTGGAAGGGAACTTGACAACATCCTGGGAGCAATATCAAGAAAGGACCCATGGACTGGAACATAGTCCCTTAGTAAATCATGTGTTTTAGTATCACTGCCAGTTGCTAGCAATACCTGTTGTCCCTGGATTCAGTTTCTTGGGTTCAATATTTCAGTAAGCTGCCCGACTTCTGCTGGGATGAGAATAGGTTGTTTCTTTGCTGTGTGGATTGATAGAAAGGGATCTGTTAGGCTAAGTGCTTTCAATTTCATTGGCACTTTCAGAGCTATTTGGTGTGGATTATTCTTAACCCTTCTGAATTTCTCTGGTAAGACGTCCTGTGACAGAGTTTTTCTCCACTCTCATCTTTGGTTTTAGATTTTTTTTTTTTCCCCCTGGTGAATCAGCTGGTAAAGATGTAATCTGGGGGACCTGGGTTCAATCCCTGGGTTGGGAAGATCCCCTGGAAAAGGGAATGTCTACCCATCCCAGTATTCTGGCCTGGAAAATTACATGAAATGTATAGCCCATGGGGTTGCAAAGAAATGGACACGACTGAGCAACTTTCACTTTCATACTTTTATTTTTCTGTCAGCTAACTCCTTTCCATTTGCTTCTCAGCTTCAATAACACTGCTTTTGTTGTTCTATTTAACATTTTCATCATGAATTTAAGGGAGTTTAGAAGGCTATATGAGTAAACAAGTGTTTAATATGTCATGTTTAAACAAAATTTCACAGCATCCTTTTTTCATGGGATCTAAGCAAGATCATTCAGGAAGATTGTGGAAGGAAGAAATTTTCAAAAAGTTTACTAGTTACATGGCAGAACTTTTGATAGTTATTTCCCATTTAAAACATCAATTCACTATTCAATCTACCTTACTTTAATCTCCAAATATTCGTATTCTGGAGAAAACTTTAGCCGTTATCACTGATAGGCAGTGAATCATTATTTCTTACTGTTTTCAGAAGCTGAAACATAATCTGCTCTTTCATTCACATCACCAGATTGTTCTAGGCAATCCAAAGCATGATACTAATTATCAAGTTATTGTCTATGGACTCCAACGGTTTTCGTTTAACTAACTTGAAGATGTATTTAGGGGATTTGCATTTCACTTGTGCTTTGACTATTTCCCCCTCTCCTAGATTATAAAACTAGTAATCTCCTGAACCAGAAAATAAAGACTGTATCTACTAATTTAAAAAGCTACTGGTGAATCCCAAAGATAGAATCAAATAAAAACTTTTAGATTTAATTTTTTGACTCTCATACCAAAAGAAAGATACTAAAGTTGAAGAAAAAGTAGAAGGAAGAGAAAGAAAGAAAGAAGGGAGATCAAGTTAGAAAAGCGTGAGGCCAGCAATCAGAGAGCCCCTTAGGAGTCCTATTTTCTGCTGCCTGATGAGGACTGCTGTGGAGAGCAGCCGGAGAGCACCGACTTGCAGTGACACAGATCTGTAGGCCATGAACAGCCCGACTTGAGTGGCTTAGGGCACCCGAGAGACTTCTGAAACTGAGCTTGAGACATGGACCAACGCACTGTAATGGATCTTTCTAGACAGATAAAGTCTCTATGTAGAATTAAATTATTCTTTTCTTCTTTCTGAAGAGAAAGAGGAAAAAAGTATCTTGGTTATTTTCATACTATAACAGAATTCAAAACTGTAGTTCATGGATTTTTACATCAGAATCATAAGTTGTGATTGTTATAATATACATCCCTCAGCCCTGCCTCAGCAGAATCCTTAGAGGTAAGGCCGAGGGGTCTGTGTCTTAAAGAAATGCCTTAGGTTGGTGTTCTGCAGACTGGAAGCCTCTACTATGATAATCTGTATTTTAAATGATTTCCCTGAGGAAGCATATTAATTCACTAATATGAATTAATAGAAAAATGTAAATATTTCTGTTGTTTGGTAAACTTTGACTTACATTTGCCTTAAAGACACTTAGTAACTGGTCAAACTTTAATCCCCTATGAAAGTGAAAGTGAAAGTGAAATCGCTCAGTCATGTCCTTCTGCCATTTCCTTCTCCAGAGGATCTTCCCGACCCAGGAATCGAACCCAGGTCTCCCGCATTGTAAGCAAGATGCTTTAACATGATCTTTATTTTATAATTATTCCTAGGCACCCCACTCCAGTACTCTTGCCTGGAAAATCCCATGGATGGAGGAGCCTTGTAGGCTGCAGTCCATGGAGTTGCTAAGAGTCAGATACGACTGAGTGACTTTACTTTCACTTTTCACTTTCATGCATTGGAGAAGGAAATGGCAACCCACTCCAGTGTTCTTGCCTGGAGAATCCCAGGGACGGGGGAGCCTGGTGGGCTGCCATCTATGGGGTCGCACAGAGTCAGACACGACTGAAGTGACTTAGTAGCAGCAGCAGGTATAAATCTACTATCTGTTCACCAACCCATCCATCCATCCATCCATCCATCCATCTATCCATCTCACATCAATTTGTTTATTCATGAATTTAATAGATACTTATTGACCAAACTTATGTATTAAGCATTTGGTAGATGTTGACTACAAAAATGATCTGGGTTTAAGAAATATATACCTGGGTATGAATTCTAGACATGTTATTCTGCTGCTGCTGCTGTTGCTAAGTCACTTCAGTCGTGTCTGACTCTGTGCGACCCCATAAACAGCACAGCATGAGGCTCCCCTGTCCCTGGGATTCTCCAGGCAAGAACACTGGAGTGGGTTGCCATTGCCTCCTCAATGCATGAAAGTGAAGTCGCTCAGTCGTGTCTGACTCTTAACGACCCCGTGGACTGCAGCCAACCAGGCTCCTCTGTCCGTGGGATTTTCCAGGCAAGAGTACTGGAGTGGGGTCCCATTCAAACCAATATAAATTTAAGCAAGTTAATTTACCTCTTTATAATAATACCCTCAACTTCATTAGGGAAATAATATTTTCCACTTTGCTGGGTAACCTTGAACAGTAATCATATAGTGAATATAAACTATGCAGTGCAATGTGTAGTCTGTCAGTTCAGTCACACAGTTGTGTCCGACTCTTTGTGACCCCATGGGCTGCAATGGGCCAGGCCTCCCCATCCATCTCCAACTGCTGTAGCTTACTCAAACTCATGTCCATTGAGTCCATGATTTCATCCAACCATCTCATCCTCTGTTGTCCCCTTTTCCTCCTGCCTTCAATCTTTCCGAGCATCAGGGTCTTTTCAAATGAGTCACTTCTTTGCATCAGGTGGCCAAAGTATTGGAATTTCACATTCAGCATCAGTCCTTCCAATGAATATTCAGAACTG
>SJYW01043029.1:0-13016 GCA_006410735.1 Raphicerus campestris | reverse complement strand
AGGGATGGGGGAGCCTGGTGGGCTGCCGTCTATGGGGTCGCACAGAGTCGGACACGACTGAAGCGAGTTAGCAGCAGCAACAGCAGCAGCAGCAGAGCCATACTAGAAGCCCAGTGCATGTATACATCTGCCATTCTTGATTAAGGATGCTTTGATTCTGCATTTTTAAAACAAGTATTTTAATTTAAATAGTACCAGTATTTACTGATTTTTCAATAAGAAATAATTTGGGGGTGAATACCATTAAGCCAACTTAATTTCATTGTCAATTTTCTATGGAAATCAGTTAAATTATACTCAGTTTTGTTCTATATTAACCTTTGTTCAGCTGAAATCATTTTTACTGAATAATTTTAATCGGCATGTATTTCCCAACAAAGATTCATTGATCAGTGTTTGGTCAGTATAAAATTTTATCAGTTATAGCCTGTTATAAAATCCCTGCTATGACTAGTAGTTTTACCAGCGTCAAATTTTCCAGGTCAAATGTTGTTGACAGTATTTGATTCTTTTGACAATTTTTTAAAATATCACTTTTTAAATATTTTTATTCGTAAACCATGTACATAAATTTTATTTTTTAAGGTATATGATTTACTATTTTTTAGTTTATTCACAAGGTTATTTACCCATTACTACCATCAAGTTCCAAAATAACTCCCCCAAAACACTCTCATTACTCTCTCTTCCTGTCCCCAGCCTTTGGTGACCAATAATCTGCTTTCTTTCTCCATGGATTGCACATTCTGGACATTTCATATAAGTGAAATCATATAACATGTGACTTTGCATCTGGCTTCTTTCACTTACATTTTCAAGGTTCATCTATGTTGTAGTAGGTATCAGGACTTCATCTTCATTCCTTTATATAGCCAAACAATATTCCATTATTGGACACACCATATTTTATTTATTTATCAGCTGACTGACATTTAGGTAATTTCTACTTTATAGTTATTATGAATAATGTGGCTATGAGCATTCATGTATAAGTTTTTTACAGACATGTTTTTGATTCTGTTGTTTATATACATACGTCGATGTATACACACATACACATAGGGGTGAAATTATTAGCTGTATGATAACTTTAAAAGCAGAGACATTACTTTGCCAACAAAAGTCCATCTAGTCAAGGCTATGATTTTCCAGTAGTCATGTATGGATGTGAGAGTTGGACTGTGAAGAAGGCTGAGCGCCAAAGAATTGATGCTTTTGAACTGTGGTGTTGGAGAAGACTCTTGAGAGTCCCTTGGACTGCAAGGAGATCCAACCAGTCCATACTAAAGGAGATCAGCTCTGGGATTTCTTTGAAAGGACTGATGCTAAAGCTGAAACTCTAGTACTCTGGCCACCTCATGCGAAGAGCTGACTCATTGGAAAAGACTCATGCTGGGAGGGATTGGGGGCAGGGGGAGAAGGGGACGACAGAGGATGAGATAGCTGGATAGCATCACCGACTCAATGGACATGAGTTTGGGTGAACTCTGGGAGTTGGTGATGGACAGGGAGGCCTGGTGTGCTGCCGTTCATGGGGTCACAAAGAGTNGGAGCCTGGTAGGCTGCAGTCCATAGGGTCGCGAAGAGTCGGACACGACTGAGCGACTTCACTTTCACTTTTCATTTTCATGCACTGGAGAAGGAAATGGCAACCCACTCCAGTGTTCTTGCCTGGAGAATCCCAGGGATGGGGGAGCCTGGTGGGCTGCCGTCTATGGGGTCGCACAGAGTCGGACACGACTGAAGCGAGTTAGCAGCAGCAACAGCAGCAGCAGCAGAGCCATACTAGAAGCCCAGTGCATGTATACATCTGCCATTCTTGATTAAGGATGCTTTGATTCTGCATTTTTAAAACAAGTATTTTAATTTAAATAGTACCAGTATTTACTGATTTTTCAATAAGAAATAATTTGGGGGTGAATACCATTAAGCCAACTTAATTTCATTGTCAATTTTCTATGGAAATCAGTTAAATTATACCCAGTTTTGTTCTATATTAACCTTTGTTCAGCTGAAATCATTTTTACTGAATAATTTTAATCGGCATGTATTTCCCAACAAAGATTCATTGATCAGTGTTTGGTCAGTATAAAATTTTATCAGTTATAGCCTGTTATAAAATCCCTGCTATGACTAGTAGTTTTACCAGCGTCAAATTTTCCAGGTCAAATGTTGTTGACAGTATTTGATTCTTTTGACAATTTTTTAAAATATCACTTTTTAAATATTTTTATTCGTAAACCATGTACAGAAATTTTATTTTTTAAGGTATATGATTTACTATTTTTTAGCTTATTCACAAGGTTATTCACCCATTACTACCATCAAGTTCCAAAATAACTCCCCCAAAACACTCTCATTACTCTCTCTTCCTGTCCCCAGCCTTTGGTGACCAATAATCTGCTTTCTTTCTCCATGGATTGCACATTCTGGACATTTCATATAAGTGAAATCATATAACATGTGACTTTGCATCTGGCTTCTTTCACTTACATTTTCAAGGTTCATCTATGTTGTAGTAGGTATCAGGACTTCATCTTCATTCCTTTATATAGCCAAACAATATTCCATTATTGGACACACCATATTTTATTTATTTATCAGCTGACTGACATTTAGGTAATTTCTACTTTATAGTTATTATGAATAATGTGGCTATGAGCATTCATGTATAAGTTTTTTACAGACATGTTTTTGATTCTGTTGTTTATATACATACGTGGATGTATACACACATACACATAGGGGTGAAATTATTAGCTGTATGATAACTTTAAAAGCAGAGACATTACTTTGCCAACAAAAGTCCATCTAGTCAAGGCTATGATTTTCCAGTAGTCATGTATGGATGTGAGAGTTGGACTGTGAAGAAGGCTGAGCGCCAAAGAATTGATGCTTTTGAACTGTGGTGTTGGAGAAGACTCTTGAGAGTCCCTTGGACTGCAAGGAGATCCAACCAGTCCATACTAAAGGAGATCAGCTCTGGGATTTCTTTGAAAGGACTGATGCTAAAGCTGAAACTCTAGTACTCTGGCCACCTCATGCAAAGAGCTGACTCATTGGAAAAGACTCTGATGCTGGGAGGGATTGGGGGCAGGGGGAGAAGGGGACGACAGAGGATGAGATAGCTGGATAGCATCACCGACTCAATGGACATGAGTTTGGGTGAACTCTGGGAGTTGGTGATGGACAGGGAGGCCTGGTGTGCTGCCGTTCATGGGGTCACAAAGAGTCAGACACGACTGAGCGACTGAACTGAACTTTATACTTAACTTTTTGAGGAATCGCCTGACTGTTTTCCAGACTGGCTACACTATTTTACATTCCTACTATAATTTAAAAGGGTTTTAATCTCTAAGTTTTTAAATTGTCATTTGTTGTTATTGTTGTTTAGTCACTAAGTCATATCCAACTCTTTGCAACTCCATGGACTGTAGCACGCCAGGCTTCTCTGTCCTCCACTGTCTCCCAAAGTTTGCTCAAATTCATGTCCCTTGAATCAGTATACTAACTAACCATATCATCCTCTGTCGCCCCCTTTTCCTCCTGCCTTCAATCCTTCCCAGCATCAGGGTCTTTTCAAATGAATCAGTTCTTCACATCAGGTGGCCAAAGTATTAGAGCTTCAGCTTCAGCATCAATCCTTCCAATGAATATTCAGGGTTGATTTCCTTAAGGATTGACTGGTTTCATCTCCTTCCAGTCCAAGGATTAAGAGTCTTCTCCAACATCACAATTCAAAAGCATCAATTCTTCAGCACTCAGTCTTCTTTACGTCTAACTGTCACATCCATACATGACTACTGGAGAAACCATAGCTTGACTATATGGACCTTTGCTAGAAGAGTGATGTCTCTGCTTTTTAATACATTGTCCAGGTTTGTCATAGCTTTTCTTCCAAGGAGCAATCATCTTCTAATTTTACGACTACAGTCACTGTCTGCAGTGATTTTGGAGCCCAAGAAAATGAAATCTGTCACTGCTTCCACTTTTTCCCCTTCTATTTGCCATGAATTGATGGGACTGGATGCCATGATCTTAGTTTTTTGAATACTGAATGTTAAGCCAGTTTTTTCACTCACTTCTTTCACCCTCATCAAGAAGCTCTTTAGTTCCTCTTCACTTCTGCCATTAGAGTAGTGTGATATGATATGGTATGGTGTGTGTGCTCAGTCATGTCTGACTGCATCTCCATGGTGTGTAGCCTACCAGGCTCCACTGTCCACGGGATTTTCANTTCTTTGAAAGGACTGATGCTAAAGCTGAAACTCTAGTACTCTGGCCACCTCATGCAAAGAGCTGACTCATTGGAAAAGACTCTGATGCTGGGAGGGATTGGGGGCAGGGGGAGAAGGGGACGACAGAGGATGAGATAGCTGGATAGCATCACCGACTCAATGGACATGAGTTTGGGTGAACTCTGGGAGTTGGTGATGGACAGGGAGGCCTGGTGTGCTGCCGTTCATGGGGTCACAAAGAGTCAGACACGACTGAGCGACTGAACTGAACTTTATACTTAACTTTTTGAGGAATCGCCTGACTGTTTTCCAGACTGGCTACACTATTTTACATTCCTACTATAATTTAAAAGGGTTTTAATCTCTAAGTTTTTAAATTGTCATTTGTTGTTATTGTTGTTTAGTCACTAAGTCATATCCAACTCTTTGCAACTCCATGGACTGTAGCACGCCAGGCTTCTCTGTCCTCCACTGTCTCCCAAAGTTTGCTCAAATTCATGTCCCTTGAATCAGTATACTAACTAACCATATCATCCTCTGTCGCCCCCTTTTCCTCCTGCCTTCAATCCTTCCCAGCATCAGGGTCTTTTCAAATGAATCAGTTCTTCACATCAGGTGGCCAAAGTATTAGAGCTTCAGCTTCAGCATCAATCCTTCCAATGAATATTCAGGGTTGATTTCCTTAAGGATTGACTGGTTTCATCTCCTTCCAGTCCAAGGATTAAGAGTCTTCTCCAACATCACAATTCAAAAGCATCAATTCTTCAGCACTCAGTCTTCTTTACGTCTAACTGTCACATCCATACATGACTACTGGAGAAACCATAGCTTGACTATATGGACCTTTGCTAGAAGAGTGATGTCTCTGCTTTTTAATACATTGTCCAGGTTTGTCATAGCTTTTTTTCCAAGGAGCAATCATCTTCTAATTTTACGACTACAGTCACTGTCTGCAGTGATTTTGGAGCCCAAGAAAATGAAATCTGTCACTGCTTCCACTTTTTCCCCTTCTATTTGCCATGAATTGATGGGACTGGATGCCATGATCTTAGTTTTTCGAATACTGAATGTTAAGCCAGTTTTTTCACTCACTTCTTTCACCCTCATCAAGAAGCTCTTTAGTTCCTCTTCACTTCTGCCATTAGAGTAGTGTGATATGATATGGTATGGTGTGTGTGCTCAGTCATGTCTGACTGCATCTCCATGGTGTGTAGCCTACCAGGCTCCACTGTCCACGGGATTTTCAAGGCAAGAATACTGGAGTGGGTTGCCATTTCCTCACCCAGAGGATCTTGCCACCCAGGGATCAAACCCGTGTCTCTTGTATCTCCTGCATTGACAGGCAAATTCTTTACCACTAGTGCTGCCTAGGAAGCTCCATTAGAATGCTATCATCTGAATATCTGAGGTTGTTGATATTTCTCCAAGCAACCTTGATTACAGCTTGTGATTCATCCAGCCCAGAATATCGCATGATGTACTATTATTAGCCATGTGCAATAATATGCTTTTTCAGTTTTGTTTTATGTTTATTGACACTATCACTAACATTCATTACAAATTGCATTAAAAATAAAGTAACTTGCATTTTTTCCTTGGCAAATTCAAGGACATCAGCTACTCCAAGATATTTCTGTTCTTTGTGGCAGGGGTCTTAAAACTGAAACCCATGGGCCAAATCCAGCCTTGGGCCTGTTTTGGTAGGACCCACATGTTAAGAATGCTTTTTAAATTTATAAAAATAGTTGAAAATTTTTAAAAGAAAAAGTAATGTTTTGTGATACAAATAAATTTTACAAAATCCAAATTTCATTGACTAGAAATAAAGTTCTGTTGGAACATAGCCCTGTTCATTCATTACACATCACCTTTGGCAGTTCTCACACAGCATCAGCAGAGCTGGGTAGTTGTGACAGAGATGGTCTGGTCTACAGAGCCTCAAATCTTTACTAACTGGCCCATTACAGAAAAGAGCCAATCATATTATCAATCCAATTCATCTTTATTTTTCAGATCACATGTTGTGATGGGTAGTAATTAAATAGCTGGCAAGAACAAAGCATATGGCAGCTAACCCAAGTGTGGGCCTTAGACAACTGCCAGTTAGTGAACTGTGGTGATTCATAATGAGATCATTGAGAGTAAGCCTTAGAAACATACAGAAAATTGATTGAGCGATTTTTTTTTTGTCTGAGTCGAATACTTAAAAAACAAACTGTGTAATTTGTATGTACTGGGGTCTTTTAAATTTTCCTTTTCTAGTTATTAATTTTTTCTGTACTTTATTAAAATATCAGTCCACAACATACTGGAAAACTTGAGGGAAAAAAAAAAAAAACCCTGGCGTTTAACACAAATAGCACTCAAATAGAGAATCAATAACCTTAGAAAAACAAAGGAGTGAATCTCCTAGGACATGAGCCTCCTGAGAGCAGGGCTTTCATCTGCTTTGTGCACCTGTATGTCCCACCACCTGGACAGGGCCTGGCACAGTGTGACAGGTGCTCAACAAATACTGGACGAATATGCAAATCCAATCCAATCCACTTCCTAACTCCGATATCACTGCCAAGGATTATGGTTTTCTAGGTTTGTTTTGTTTTTAATTTGCTCTCAGAGGCAGTGTTTACATCACAGAATCTGGAACCAAGCCGGGGTTGAAAGCCCAACTTTTCCTTTTACTAGCCAGGCTATCTGGGGCAAGTTCTCAACCTCTCTGTAATTCTTCATCTTTCAAATAGGGATAATGATAGTGTCTATAGAGTTATTAGAACAGTCATCTGAGTTTATACATACATACATACATATATATATATATATATATAAATTACTAGAAGTATAATGGTTCATATGGTAAAGAATTTCCTCTTGCTGTGGGAGACCTGTTCTCAATCCCTGGATCAGGAAGATCCCCTGGAGAAGGGAATGGGTGCCCACTCCAACATTCTTGCCTGGAGAATATCATGGATGGAAAACCCTGGTGGGCTATAGTCCATGGAGTTGCAAAACAGTCAGACACGACTGAGCAACTAACACCTTCACACTTGTGCCTAGCACACACGAAGAACTCAATAAATATTAGCTATTATTATTATATACATAGGAAGTGTCTATGCATGAAGTGGTCAAAAAACTTCCTTCTTTCAGCTCCCTAAAATGGCATGCAACATATTTCATCTTTTTAAATAAACACATTTTATATTCCTGCCAAATGTAAGATCCCTAGTTTTTTAAGGACAATCTCTTTAGATTAAGGTCATCAGACACTTTTGGCATATACGATTTTTCATGAATGGTAAACATTCTTCATGAATTTGCTTAGTACGGTCCAAAGGCTGGACTGATTCTATAAAGTACAATCCATGAACTGGTACAAGTAATGTGTAAAAGTTTCAATTCTGTCATGTGACACGCTAACCCTACCATCCCAAACTTAAACAAACTTGACAAAACATCCAGTTTTTTCAGACTGAATCTCTTTAAGCCTACAGCAGCCCCTCCTCAGGCAGGCCTCTGGGTAGTGCGTGGCTACCCCTAGGAATGACCCTCTCTATAATTGTATCTCAGGACAATTTTCAGTGTTACAGAAAGAAATACAGCTCATTCAGCTCCTCAGAAACTCTTGCTCTCCACAAACATTCTTGCCATTCCATACTGCCCATCTCTGGCTATGTTTTTGCCTTTGGCCTCAAATAAAGCTCCAGCCTCTGACTACTGAGAACTAGACATCCTCCAAGACCAGACACTCGACACTTCTGCAGCAACTTTCCATGTCCTTTGCAGTCAGAACTAATAAAAACTCTAAAACCTTCTGTAATCAACCTTGTTCAATGCCTGTCTTGTCCACCAAGCTGACTCCAGAGCAACTACCAAAATGCCTAGTACATATTGAGAGGGAAAAAATATACAAAATAATGGCCTCCAGGAAACTATTGACCAAACTTTGATAAGCTGTTCTGTCCTTCCCTACTACCTAAACTCCATGAAGGTAGGAATATTAACTATCATGCTTTAAGTCAGGAACAGTATAATTAGTAGGTGCTAAATAAATATTGGTTGAATAAATGAATGAGTTACAGTGAATGAATGAATGAGGGACCAAGACAAGGATGCTCTTTATAATATGGGCTCTTATTCGAGCTGATCTCATTCCCCTCAACACAAAGGGATAGAGGAAGATTTCAAAATTACCTTATCTCAGACTTCAATAATCAAGTTGTTTCCCAAGATCACAAGTAGAGGTATGTATCATGATGTCATACACACCGTCTGCAGCATTACTGATATCATACTATAAGTGTTATTGAAGGAAGAGATCTATTTTTTCTTTGTTTCCTTTGTGTGTGTATGCTCAGTCTCATCCAACTCTTTGCGACCCCTTGGACTATAGCCTGCCAGACTCCTCTGTCCATGGGATTACCCTGGCAAGAATATTGTGGAGTGGGTTGCCATTTCCTACTCCAGTGAATCTTTCTAACCGAGGGATCAAACCACATCTCTTGCATCTCTTGCCTTGGTAGGAAGATTCTTAACCACCGTGCCAGCTTTGTTTCCTTTAGACAATTTTAAATCATCTTCTTTTTCTGAAAGCAAAGCTTCCAGTTGCCTATATCATTTCTCTCCTAATTTTCCCCATGCCATTAGGTTCCTCCATTTTGTAACATTTAAAGATTTCATCTATTTTAGTGACAATAGTGTTGTCTGGATCAGCAAGCCTCATTGACCTGAGTCATACTAAACGCTCAGGTTCAGAATATAAATCCAAGCCATGACTGGGTTTTATACAGAAGTCAGTTCAGTTCACTTCAGTTCAGTCACTCAGTCATGTCCACCTCTTTGCAACCCCATGAACTGCAGTATGCCAGGCCTCCCTGTCCATCACCAACTCCCGGAGTCCACTCAAACTCATGTTCATTGAGTCAGAGATGCCATCCAACCATCTCATTCTCTTTCACCCCCTTCTCCTCCTGCCTTCAATCTTTCCCAGCATCAGGGTCTTTTCAAATGAGTCAGTTCTTTGCATCAGGTGGCCAAAGTATTGGAGTTTCAGCTTCAACATCAGTCCTTCTAGTGAATATTCAGGACTGATTTCCTTTAGGATGGACTGGTTGGATCTCCTTGCAGTCCAAGGGACTCTTAAGAGTCTTCTCCAACACCACAGTTCAAAACATCAATTCTTTGGCGCTAGGGAACAACTAAACCAACATCACTAGCCAGCTGTTTTTACTGCCCATTGTGGACACGAGTGCTAACCTTCCCATGGACCTGAAAGAAGGTATGTCAAGAAAGTAATCTGAATGTCTCTCTGCCTATGTCTCACTCAACTTGTTTACTTACAGAGTGTTCATAATGACCAACATTTTAGACTCATAGGTATTAATGCTATAAAGGGTAGTAGAGATAGTCTAATCAGGGATTGCAAATTCAAAGCTCTATAGGGGCCAGATGGGTTATTAATTGGAAAAAAAGATAATGAGGTGGAGCCTAGGAAGAACAGCAAAGAATAGGCTCATCTAAAGAGAAGAGCAGATACTCAGCTCAAGCTGGCGGTTGCCAACTGTTGTCTAAGGCCCAAAGTCACGATCTTCTGGACTTTCCCCCCCAAAAAAGACGACTTCAAATTTTCATGAGCTATCTCTCAAAAATATTTTTTAATTGTGGTCAAATATACTTATAAAATTTACCATTTTACCATTTTCAGGCGTACAGTTCAGTAGTGTTGCTGCTGCTGCTGCTAAGTCACTTCAGTCGTGTCCGACTCTGTGTGACCCCATAGACAGCAGCCCACCAGGCTCCCCTGTCCCTGGGATCCTCCAGGCAAGAACACTGGAGTGGGCTGCCATCGCTTTCTCTGTCACTAGTGTTAAGTACATTTATATTGTGTAGTCAGTCTACAAAAATTTCTATCATTTTGTAAAACTTAAACAGTACACATTAAACAACTTAACATTGCCTATTTCTCCCAGACCCTGGCAACCACCATTCTATTATACATTATCTCTATGAACGTAACTACTCTAAGTATCTCATATATATGGATTCATACAGTGTTTTCATTTTGTAAGTGACTTATTTCACCTAGCGTAATGTCCTCCAGGCTCATCCATATTGTTTCATGCGTCAGAATTTCTTTGTTTTCAAGGATGAATAATATTCTACATTTGTGTATACCACATTTTTAAGCCCACTTATCTATCTTTGGCCACTTGGGTTGACTTTTGACTAGTCAGTGAACATGGGTATTAAATATTTCTTCAAGACTTTACTTTTAGTTCTTTTGGGTATATGTATACTCAGAAATGGATTTACTAGATCAAATTGTAGCTCTATTTTTAATTTTTAAGGACCCACTATATTTTTTTATAGCAGTTGTAACATTTTACATTACTACCCCTAGTGCACAAGGGTTCCAATTTCTCCATATCTTCACCAATACTTGTTTTTTTCTGTTCTTTATGTAGAAAGTTATACCTAGTGGGTATGCAGTAGTATCTCATCTTTGTGGTTTCAACTTTCATTTCTCTAATAACTAGTGGTCTTGAGCATCTTTTCATATGCTTGTTGGCCATCTGTATGTCTTCTTTCTGGAGGAGGGCATAGCAACCCACTCCAGTATTCTTGCCTTCTTTAGAGAAATGTTTACTCGAGTCCTTTGCCCATTTTTCAATCAGGTTGTTTTATTGTTGTTGAGTCAATTGTTAAATGGTAGACACTAATTCAAATTCTGTAAACATAAAAAAACTACTATATAGACAAAATACACAGTTTCAAGCAAAATACGGCCTAGAGACCTCCATTTAGTGACCTAATATGCATCCAATACCCTCATCCTGCAGACAAGGAAACCAAAACCTAGGTCATAAAGTCAACAAGCCTGTGGTTGCATGTGGCTATCTGGTGTCTGAGACAGAACTAGACCTGAGGTCCTTAACTCAGACCTTTAGGACATTTCTTAGAACACTCACCAGAGCCAAAACGTCTGATGGTAAGAGGTTCCCACCTGCCAAAAATTCGTGACTGGACTTGGTGATTTATGGGGGAAAGTGCAAAAGACAATAACTTACAATGTTCTCCCCCAACTCAAAAAAAAGATAAATGTGAAGTAATGGATATGTTAATTAACTAAATTGGGAGGAATTCTTTTATAATGTATAAGTACATCAAATTGTCATGATGAACACTTTCAATATCTTACTTTTTATCAGTTAAATCTCACTAAAGTTGGAGAATGAAAAAGCAATAACTCAAGGCAGAGTCAGGCTGAAAGAACCTTTTTCTGCTCACTGCCACCTCCTCCCTTATCTAGAGGTAGCAACAGGGGCTGGAAAATCCATTCGTAGTTAACAATAGACAAAGGGAAGCCTGTCTGCTGCGTTAGTCATTGATTGAATGTCTCTTAACTTCTAGCTAGTCTCTTGCTCTCTACCCCAGAAGTGACTTCTCTCTGATGCTATTTCTAAACTGGAATGTGACCCTCCATCTGGGCAGGGCTTAGGGCATGTGGGGGACATGAGTAGATATTAGAACTGTAATTCTGCTTGAGTCTGACATGTGGATTCCCAAGAATCCAAAAGAGCAGTCTTAAGAAATGGCAAAGATGTGAATATGTTCCACTTAGGAAAATGTTTGGCTTTTCTTTTTCTGGGATAGACTCACAATATGACTTGCTGGTTCTGGCAGGATGGAATTTTTCAGCCCCTAACTTACTGTGTGTCCTGAGACAAAATCCTATATCTCCTTGCACTTGTATTTTCATAATATTGGAGAGAAATGACGTAGGTGCAGGATTTTTGTCATGCTAATTGTGGCATTTAGCCATACAACAGGACACAAATTACATATCCATGCCATCTTGCCTTGCCTGGTGAACCCTGCTCTACTAGCCCCTTGACCAATTTTAGCTGCCTTTGGTGGTTCAGGAATTGAGAGTTTGAGTAGTTAGGCTGTAGCAGCTGTAATAAACCAAGAGACCTTATTCAAACTCATGTATTCCTAGAGACCTGCTTGAACTTGCTGGTTATCTGGAGCAAACCACCAGTCAACAGCTCCAAGCTTTGTGTTAGATGTTGAAGTAGAATTTCTACTTGCCACTTCCCTTGTGGTGAGGGGTTGGGAGGGTGCAGAGGAACATTCTGTAAAAGCATTTGGGGGATCCTCCAATGAAACTGCTCATTATACCAATAGCCTGCTCAGCTCCTCTGTCTGTGGAATTCTCCAGCCAAGAATACTGGAGTGGGTAGCCTTTCCCTTCCATAGGGGATCTTTCCGACCAGGGATCGAAGCCGGGTGTCCTGCATTGCAGGCAGATTCTTTACCATCTGAGCGACTAGGGAAGCCCCAATAGCCTGCTATCCCATGGCCTAGGGTTGAGTATTGATGATTTCCTGGCCCAAACATGATTTAGGCCAGTCTGAATGATGCCTTTTTATTTGCCAGGATTGGAGCTGGCCTGCTCAGTTGCCAGCTTCCTTAACCATCCACTGTCCTCCCTGAAGTAAGCTCAAGGGTATGTTTGACAAGTGTTGCCAAAGCCAGTAAATAGTCCAATGTGGAGCACAACTTATTAGAAAGGTGTGCCCAAGTTTACAAGTGTCTTACATTGCTGATATGTTATCAGGATTCAGTCAGAATTTAGATTTTATTATAATCTCCTCAATCAGGGCAAAGGCCATGGCTCATTCATCTTTGTATTCCCAGCACAGAGCACAGGGCCTGGCCCCTCAGTTCAGTTGAGTTCAGTCGCTCAGTCGTGTCCGACTCTTTGCGACTCCATGAATC
>SJYW01043020.1:7541-27762 GCA_006410735.1 Raphicerus campestris | reverse complement strand
CCTCTTTCACTTTCATCAAGAGGCTCTTTAGTTCCTTTTCACTTTCTGCCATAAGGGTGGTATCATCTGCATATCTGAGCTGAAATGAAGAGGTTAGTGATCTTAATAGAATGCATTATAGGAATGACTTAGTGTGTAGTGCAGCTCTTAATGTGGTGGATTTAAGACTGGCTCCAAACTGTATCTATAAAGTATCAGTAGATGTAATCAGTGACTGAAGTTTTCTCTCCTTGCTCTGGTCAGTGGTGGTGGTTGTTGGAGTGATGGAGAACTTCTTGGTTTCTAACACAGACTTGAAAGGTATTGGTTAATAACTGATTGTGGTTTGCATTTTCAGGGAGGTGTTTCACTGTCTTGAAGACAACAGTTTTTCTCTTGATTTCTTTTGACTTGAAATGCTAGTGATTCGGTCCAAAACCCACTAGTGTATTTCTCCTTCCCTTGGTTCTGTTCTTGAGTCTAGGTCACAAGTTTGACCTTTATTCCCAGTCTGACTTTCATTTGTAATAGAGAAAATAGAGGGATTAAATAAGAGATAAATTGCTGGGTTGTCTGTTTAGGTTTAAACAATTTAGGACTTCCCTTGAAAATATTCAATGTTATATTTAACTGAGATGAATTTCGTTATTTGGTTGGTTTCATTTGTATGTTCTGCAAACCTTTGTAAGTGATCATTGCCAGTAGCACAAAAATTAACTAAAACCTAATCTCTTTTACCTAATCTCTTCCCTAGGGTCTCAGAGCAACCATAAAGCAGTTTTAGAATGTGGTTTCAAAGATGATGTGGGTTGGTTAATGGTACAAATACTTTGTTTTAATGGTTCAGTCNCTCTTCCCTAGGGTCTCAGAGCAACCATAAAGCAGTTTTAGAATGTGGTTTCAAAGATGATGTGGGTTGGTTAATGGTACAAATACTTTGTTTTAATGGTTCAGTCAGTCAGTTCAGTCGCTCAGTCATGTCCGACTCTTTGCAACCCCATGAATCACAGCACGCCAGGCCTCCCTGTCCATCACCATCTCCCAGAGTTCACTCAAACTCATGTCCATCGAGTCAGTGATGCCATCCATCCATCTCATCCTCAGTCGTCCCCTTCTCCTCCTGCCCCCAATCCCTCCCAGCATCAGGGTCTTTTCCAATGAGTCAACTCTTCACACGAGGTGGCCAAAGTACTGGAGTTACAGCTTTAGCATCATTCCTTCCAAAGAACACCCAGGGCTGCTCTCCTTTAGAATGGACTGGTTGGATCTCCTTGCAGTCCAAGGGACTCTAAAGAAAGAGTCTTCTCCAACACCACAGTTCAAAAGCATCAATTCTTCGCCGCTCAGCTTTTTTCACAGTCCAACTCTCACATCCATACATGACTACTGGAAAAGCCATAGCCTTGACTAAATGGACCTTTGTTGGTAAAGTAATTTCTCTGCTTTTCAATATGCTGTCTAGGTTGGTCATAACTTTTCTTCCAAGGACTAAGCGTCTTTTAATTTCACGGCTGCAATCACCATCTGCAGTGATTTTGGAGCCCAACAAGATAAAGTTTGACACTGTTTCCATTGTTTCCGCAAATAGAACACATGAAACCCATAGTTTCATAGGTATAACTCTTTAGAATGAGGCCAATTTTTAAAAGTGAAGTGAAGTCACTCAGTCGTGTCTGACTCTTTGCGACCCCATGGATACCAGGCTCCTCCGTCCATGGGATTTTCTAGGCAAGAGTACTGGAAAGGGTTGCCATTTCCTTCTCCAGAGAATCTTCCCAACCAAGTGATTGAACCCAGGTCTCCCGCATTGTAGACAGACTCTTTACCGTCTGAGCCAACAGGGAAGTCAATTTTTAAAAAGTAAGTTATTTAAAGAAAAGTATTAAGGTACAGCACTTGGATATAGTACTTGGAGGGGCTTCCCTGGTGGCTTAGTGGTAAAGAATCCGCCTGCTAATGCAGGAGATGTGGCTTTGATCTGTATGGGTCCGGAAGATATCCTGGAGAAGAAAATGCCTAGCCACTCCAGTATTCTTGCCTGGGCACATCCCATGGACAGAGGAGCCTGGTGGGCTGTAGTCCATGGAGTTGCAAAAGAGTGAGACATGACTTTGTGACTAAACAACAATAGTACTTGAATGTTGCAGAAATCATGTTGATATAAATGAATGTTTGAGAAATCTGACCAGGAGCATACACTATTTTGTGCTTTTGTTCTCTAGAATACAATATAGCGGTGGCTGCTGTGGCTCCTGATTATTATTGTCTTTGCCACTTTATTTTTAATTGAAGGATAATTGCTTTACAGAATTTTGTTGTTTTCTGTAAAACATCAAGAATCAGCCATAGGTACACCCGTGTCCCCTCTCTCCCATATCCTTCCCCATCCTACCCTTCTAGATTGTCACAGTTTGAGTCCATGTTTGAGTTCCCTGAGTCATACAGAAAATTCCCATTGGCTGTCTATTTTACATGTGGTATTGTACGTTTCCATGTTATTTTTCCATACATCTCACTCCTTCCCGTCTCCCCATGTCCAAGGTCTGTTCTCTATGTCTGTTTTTCCACTGCTGCCATGAAAATAAATTCATAAGTACCATCTTTCTAGACTCCATATATATGAGTCAGTATATGGTATATATATTTCCTCTTACTGACTTAATACACTCTGTATAATAGGCTCTAGGTTTGTCCACTTCATTACAACTGACTCAAATGCATTCCTTTTAAGGCTGAGTAATATACCATTGTATATATGTACCACAGCTTCCTTGTCCATTCATCTGTCAATTGATATCTAGATTGCTTCCATGTTCTATATGTTGCAAATAGTGCTGGAATGAACATTGGGGTACAGGTGTCTTTTCCAGTGTGGGTTTCCTCAGGGTATATGCCTGGGACTGAGATTGCTGGGTCATATGGAGGTTTTATTCCTAGTTTAAGGAATCTCCATACCATCTTCCAAGTGGCTGTATCAATTTACATTCCCACCAGCAATGCAAGACGGTTCACTTTTCTCCACTCCCTCTCCAGTGTTTATTGTTTGTAGACTTTTTGATGGCCATTCTGACTGGTGTGAGGTGCTATCTCATTATAGTTTTGATTTGCATGTCTCTAATAATGAGCAATGTTGAGCATCTTTTCATGTGTTTATTAGCCATCTGTATGTCTTCTTTGGGAAAATGTCTGTTTAAGTCTTTTTCCCCACTTTTTGGTTGGGTTGTTTGTTCTTTTGCCATTGAGTTGTATGAGCTGCTTGTATATTTTTGAAATTAATTCTTTGTCAGTTGTTTCCTTTGCTATTATTTTCTCCCATTCTGAGGTGTATTTTCACCTCAGCTTGTTTGTAGTTTCCTTTGCTGTGCAAAAGCTTTCAAGTTTAATTAGGTCCCACTTGTTTATTTTTGTTTTATTTCCATTACTCTAAGAGGTGGGTCATAGAGGATCTTGCTTTGATTTATGTCATCAAGTGTTTTGCCTGTTTTCCTCTACGAGTTTTATAGTTTCTGGTCTTACATTTAGGTGTTTAATCCATTTTGAGTTTATCTTTGTGTATGGTGTTAGGAAGTGTTCTAATTTCATTTTTTTGCATGTAGCTGTCCAGGTTTCCTAGCACCACATACTGAAGAGGCTGTCTTTGCCCCATTCTTTATTCTTGCCTCCTTTGTCAAAAATAAGGTACCCATAGGTGCCTGCTTTTGTCTCTGGACTCTCTATCTTGTTACATTGGTCTCTATTTCTGTTTTTGTGCCAGTGCCATACTGTCTTGATGACGGTAGCTTTGTAGTATAATCTGTAGTCAGGACGGTTGATTCCTCCAGCGCCATTCTTCTTTCTCAAGACTGCTTCAGCTATTCAGGGTCTTTTCTGTTACAATATGAATTGTGAAAATTTTTGTTCTAGTTCTGTGGGAAAATGCCATTGGTAATTTGATAGGGATTACATTGAATCTGTAGATTGCATTTGGTAGTATAGTCATTTTCACAATATTGATTCTTCCTTCCCAGGAATATGAACTGTCTCACCATCTGTTTATGTCATCCTTGATTTTTTTTCATCAGTGTCTCATAATTTTCTGGATACAGTTCTTTTGTTTCCTTAGGTAGGTTTATTCCTATATATTTTTTGTTCTTGTTGTTGCAATGGTGAATGGGATTGATTCCTTAATTTCTCTTTCTGATTTCTCATTGTTAGTATATAGGAATGAAGATGATTTCTGTGTATTGACTTTGCTAAATTCCCTGATTGGCTCTAGTGATTTTCTGATAGTATCTTTAGGGTTTTTATTTATAATACCAGTCCATCCTAAAGGAGATAGTCCTAGGTGTTCATTGGAAGGACTGATGTTGAAGCTGAAACTCCAATACTTTGGCCACCTGATGCGAAGAGCTGACTCATTTGAAAAGACCCTGATGCTGGGAAAGATTGAGGGCAGGAGGAGAAGGGGATGACAGAGGATGAGATGGTTGGATGGCATCACCAACTCAATGGACATGGGTTTGGGTGGACTCCGGGAGTTGATGGTGGACAGGGAGGCCTGGCGTGCTTTGGTTCGTAGGGTCACAAAGAGTCGAACACGACTGAGCGACTGAACTGAACTAATGTATAGTACATTGTCATCTGCGAACAGTGAGAGTTTTACTTCTTTTCTGATCTGGATTCCTTTTATTTCTTTTATCTAATTGCCATACTAGGACCTCTCAAAACTGTGTTGAATACTAGTGGTGAGAGTGGACACCTTTGTCTTGTTCCTGATGTTAAAGGAAATGCTTTTATTTTTACATCATTGAGAAGTGTTTCCTGTGGGCTTATCATATATGGCCTTTTCTATGTTGAGGCAGGTTCCATCTATGCCAATTTTTTGAAGCATTTTTTATCATAAATGGGTGCTGAATTTTGTCAGAGGCTTTTTCTGCATCTATTGAGATGATTATACAGTTTTTATCTTTCAGTTTGTTAATATGGTGCATCACATTGAATGATTTGCGTATATTGAAGAATCCTTGCATCCCTATAATAAACCTGGCTTGATCGTTAATGTATTGTTGAATTCTGTTTGCTAGAATTTTGTTGAGGATTTTTGCATCTGTGTTCATCAGTGATATTTGCCTGTAGTTTGCTTTTTTGTGCTTTTTTTTGGTTTTTATTTTTTGCCTGTTCTTTGTATCAGGATGATTGTGGCCTTGTAGAATGAGTTTGGAAGTGTTCCTTTCTCTTCAATTTTTTGGAACAGTTTCAGAAAAATATTCATTAGCTTTTCTTTAAATGCTTGATAGAATTCCCCTGTGACGCCATCTGGCCCTGGTCTTTTGTTTTTTGGGGAGGTTTTTGATCACAGTTTTGATTTCATTGTTTGTAATTGGCCTGTTCATAATTTCTATTTCTTCCTGGTTCAGTCTTGGGAAGTTAAACTTTTCTAAGAATCTATCCATTTCCTCTGGGTTGTCCATTTTGTTAGCGTATACTTGTTCATAATATTCTGTTATGATCCTTTGTATTTCTGTCTTGTCTGTTGTAACCTCTCCTTTTTCATCTCTAATTTTGTTAGTTTGATTTTTTTTCTCAATGAATATGGCTAGTGGTTTGTCAGTTTTGTTTATCATCTCAAAAAACTACCTTTAATTTTATTAATCTTTGCTATTTTTTTTTCATTTCTTTTTCATTTATTTCTGNATCCTACCCTTCTAGATTGTCACAGTTTGAGTCCATGTTTGAGTTCCCTGAGTCATACAGAAAATTCCCATTGGCTGTCTATTTTACATGTGGTATTGTACGTTTCCATGTTATTTTTCCATACATCTCACTCCTTCCCGTCTCCCCATGTCCAAGGTCTGTTCTCTATGTCTGTTTTTCCACTGCTGCCATGAAAATAAATTCATAAGTACCATCTTTCTAGACTCCATATATATGAGTAGGTATATGGTATATATATTTCCTCTTACTGACTTAATACACTCTGTATAATAGGCTCTAGGTTTGTCCACTTCATTACAACTGACTCAAATGCATTCCTTTTAAGGCTGAGTAATATACCATTGTATATATGTACCACAGCTTCCTTGTCCATTCATCTGTCAATTGATATCTAGATTGCTTCCATGTTCTATATGTTGCAAATAGTGCTGGAATGAACATTGGGGTACAGGTGTCTTTTCCAGTGTGGGTTTCCTCAGGGTATATGCCTGGGACTGAGATTGCTGGGTCATATGGAGGTTTTATTCCTAGTTTAAGGAATCTCCATACCATCTTCCAAGTGGCTGTATCAATTTACATTCCCACCAGCAATGCAAGACGGTTCACTTTTCTCCACTCCCTCTCCAGTGTTTATTGTTTGTAGACTTTTTGATGGCCATTCTGACTGGTGTGAGGTGCTATCTCATTATAGTTTTGATTTGCATGTCTCTAATAATGAGCAATGTTGAGCATCTTTTCATGTGTTTATTAGCCATCTGTATGTCTTCTTTGGGAAAATGTCTGTTTAAGTCTTTTTCCCCACTTTTTGGTTGGGTTGTTTGTTCTTTTGCCATTGAGTTGTATGAGCTGCTTGTATATTTTTGAAATTAATTCTTTGTCAGTTGTTTCCTTTGCTATTATTTTCTCCCATTCTGAGGTGTATTTTCACCTCAGCTTGTTTGTAGTTTCCTTTGCTGTGCAAAAGCTTTCAAGTTTAATTAGGTCCCACTTGTTTATTTTTGTTTTATTTCCATTACTCTAAGAGGTGGGTCATAGAGGATCTTGCTTTGATTTATGTCATCAAGTGTTTTGCCTGTTTTCCTCTACGAGTTTTATAGTTTCTGGTCTTACATTTAGGTGTTTAATCCATTTTGAGTTTATCTTTGTGTATGGTGTTAGGAAGTGTTCTAATTTCATTTTTTTGCATGTAGCTGTCCAGGTTTCCTAGCACCACATACTGAAGAGGCTGTCTTTGCCCCATTCTTTATTCTTGCCTCCTTTGTCAAAAATAAGGTACCCATAGGTGCCTGCTTTTGTCTCTGGACTCTCTATCTTGTTACATTGGTCTCTATTTCTGTTTTTGTGCCAGTGCCATACTGTCTTGATGACGGTAGCTTTGTAGTATAATCTGTAGTCAGGACGGTTGATTCCTCCAGCGCCATTCTTCTTTCTCAAGACTGCTTCAGCTATTCAGGGTCTTTTCTGTTACAATATGAATTGTGAAAATTTTTGTTCTAGTTCTGTGGGAAAATGCCATTGGTAATTTGATAGGGATTACATTGAATCTGTAGATTGCATTTGGTAGTATAGTCATTTTCACAATATTGATTCTTCCTTCCCAGGAATATGAACTGTCTCACCATCTGTTTATGTCATCCTTGATTTTTTTTCATCAGTGTCTCATAATTTTCTGGATACAGTTCTTTTGTTTCCTTAGGTAGGTTTATTCCTATATATTTTTTGTTCTTGTTGTTGCAATGGTGAATGGGATTGATTCCTTAATTTCTCTTTCTGATTTCTCATTGTTAGTATATAGGAATGAAGATGATTTCTGTGTATTGACTTTGCTAAATTCCCTGATTGGCTCTAGTGATTTTCTGATAGTATCTTTAGGGTTTTTATTTATAATACCAGTCCATCCTAAAGGAGATAGTCCTAGGTGTTCATTGGAAGGACTGATGTTGAAGCTGAAACTCCAATACTTTGGCCACCTGATGCGAAGAGCTGACTCATTTGAAAAGACCCTGATGCTGGGAAAGATTGAGGGCAGGAGGAGAAGGGGATGACAGAGGATGAGATGGTTGGATGGCATCACCAACTCAATGGACATGGGTTTGGGTGGACTCCGGGAGTTGATGGTGGACAGGGAAGCCTGGCGTGCTTTGGTTCGTAGGGTCACAAAGAGTCGAACACGACTGAGCGACTGAACTGAACTAATGTATAGTACATTGTCATCTGCGAACAGTGAGAGTTTTACTTCTTTTCTGATCTGGATTCCTTTTATTTCTTTTATCTAATTGCCATACTAGGACCTCTCAAAACTGTGTTGAATACTAGTGGTGAGAGTGGACACCTTTGTCTTGTTCCTGATGTTAAAGGAAATGCTTTTATTTTTACATCATTGAGAAGTGTTTCCTGTGGGCTTATCATATATGGCCTTTTCTATGTTGAGGCAGGTTCCATCTATGCCAATTTTTTGAAGCATTTTTTATCATAAATGGGTGCTGAATTTTGTCAGAGGCTTTTTCTGCATCTATTGAGATGATTATACAGTTTTTATCTTTCAGTTTGTTAATATGGTGCATCACATTGAATGATTTGCGTATATTGAAGAATCCTTGCATCCCTATAATAAACCTGGCTTGATCGTTAATGTATTGTTGAATTCTGTTTGCTAGAATTTTGTTGAGGATTTTTGCATCTGTGTTCATCAGTGATATTTGCCTGTAGTTTGCTTTTTTGTGCTTTTTTTTGGTTTTTATTTTTTGCCTGTTCTTTGTATCAGGATGATTGTGGCCTTGTAGAATGAGTTTGGAAGTGTTCCTTTCTCTTCAATTTTTTGGAACAGTTTCAGAAAAATATTCATTAGCTTTTCTTTAAATGCTTGATAGAATTCCCCTGTGACGCCATCTGGCCCTGGTCTTTTGTTTTTTGGGGAGGTTTTTGATCACAGTTTTGATTTCATTGTTTGTAATTGGCCTGTTCATAATTTCTATTTCTTCCTGGTTCAGTCTTGGGAAGTTAAACTTTTCTAAGAATCTATCCATTTCCTCTGGGTTGTCCATTTTGTTAGCGTATACTTGTTCATAATATTCTGTTATGATCCTTTGTATTTCTGTCTTGTCTGTTGTAACCTCTCCTTTTTCATCTCTAATTTTGTTAGTTTGATTTTTTTTCTCAATGAATATGGCTAGTGGTTTGTCAGTTTTGTTTATCATCTCAAAAAACTACCTTTAATTTTATTAATCTTTGCTATTTTTTTTTCATTTCTTTTTCATTTATTTCTGCTCTGATGTTTATGATTTCTTTCCTTTTGCTGACTTTGGGGACTTTTTGTTCTTCTTTTTCCAGCTGCTTTAGTTGTCGTTAGGTTGTCTATTCAAGTGCTTTTCTTGGTTCTTGAGATAGAATTGTATTGCCATAAACTTCTTTCTTTGAACTACTTTTGCTGAATCCCATAGGTTTTGGGTCATCATATTTTTGTTGTCATATGTTTCTAGAAATCTTTTGATTTGCCTTGTTTCTTCAGTAACCTTCATTATTTAGTAGTGTACTATTTAATCTCCATGATTTTGTGTTCTGGGCAGTTTTTCCCCTGTAGTAGATAACTATTCTCATACCCTTGTGGTCAGAGAAAGTTATCTGATACAATTTCAGTTTTCTTAAATTTCCTGAGGCTTGACTTGTGACCCAATATGTGGTCTATTAGGGAGAATGTTCCATGTGCACTTGAGAAGTAATTGTATTCCTCTGCCTTTGCATGGAAAGTCCTGAAGATACCAATTAGGTCCATTTGGTCTAATGTTTCATTTAAGGTTTGTTTCTTTATTGATTCTCTGTTTTGATGATCTGTCTATTGGTAAAATGGTGTGTTGAAGTCCCTTACTCTTATTGTGTTAATGTCGAGTTCCCCTCTTATGTGTTTGCCTTATGCATTGAAGTTCTCCTATGTTGGGTGCACAAATACTTGCAACTGTTATGTCTTCTTGGATCAATCATTTGATCATTATGTAGTGTCCTTCTTTGTCTCTTATAATATTCTTTATTTTGAAGTCTATTTTGTCTGAAATAAGGATTGCCACTCTGGCTTTCTTTTGGTTTCCATTCACATGGAATATCTTTTTCTATCCTTTTACTTTCAGTCTGTATATGTCTCTAGGTCTGAAGTGTGTCTCTTGTAGGCAACATATATATGGATCTTGTTTTTGTATCCATTCCGTCAGTCTGTATCTTTTGGTTGGTGCATTTAATACATTTACAGTTAAGATAATTAGTGATTTGTATGTTCCTTAAAGTATGTCAATACATTAAGAGAATGTATTGACATTTTCTTAATTGTTTTGAATTTGTTTTTGTAGGTCTTTTCTTTCTCTTGTGTTCACTGGCTATGTAATTCTCTTTAGTATTTGTTGTAAGGCTGGTTTGGTGGTGCTAAATTCTCTTAACTTTTGTTTGTCTGTAAAGCTTTTGATTTCTGCATCAATTTTGAATGAGATCTTTGCTGGGTATCATAATCTTAGTTGTAGATTTTTTTCTTTCAGTACTTTAAATATATCTTGCCATTCCCTTTTGGCCTGCCACATTTCTCCTGAAAGATCCACTGTTAGTTATATTGGATTTTCCTTGTATGTTAACTTGTTGCTTTTCTCTTGATGCTTTTAGTATTCTTTGTGCTTAATCTCTGTTAACTTGATTAATATGTGTCTTGATGTTTTTCTCCTTGGGTTTATCCTGTAAGGGATTCTCTGCGCTTCTTGGACTTGATTGACTATTTCCTGTTCTGTGTTGGGGAAGTTTTCAACTATAATTTCTTCAGAAATTTTCTCAGTGCCTTTCTTTTTGTTTTTCTTCCTCTGGGACCCCTATAACTCAAATGTTGGTGTGTTTAATATTGTCCCAAATGTCGCTGAGGATATCCTCAATTCTTTTTTCTTTATTCTGATCTTCAGCAGTTATTTCCACCTTTCTGTCTTACACTTCACCTATCCAGTTTGCCTCAGTTATTTTTCTATTGATTCTTTCTAGGGTATTTTTAATTTCAGTAATTGTGTTTTTCATCTCTGTTTGCTTATTCTTTATTTCTTTTATGTCCTGGTGATTGTATTAACTGTGTTGTTTCTTGCATTTTCTCCATTCTATTTTCAAGTCTTTGGAGCATTTTTACTGTCATTATTCTGAATTCTCTTTCAGGTAGATTGCTTATTTCCTCTTTGTGTGTTTGGTCTTGTAAGTTTCTACCTTGTTCTTTCATTTGTGCTCTATTTCTCTGTCTTTTAATTATTTTTCTAACTTGCTCCACTTGAGGTCTCTTTTTCCCAGGCTTTAGAGTTGTATTCCTTCTTCCTCTTAGTTTTTGCCCTTGGCGGAAAAGGTTGGTTGACTTCTTTTTAGGGGTGATGTCTGCCTGTGTTCTAGTCAGAGGAGACCAAGCTGATCAAGCAGATAATTATAGAAATACTGGGACATATACACAGACTTCCACACATAGAGTTATAAGCAAAGTATTCTAAATAAAATAGTACATGAGACTGACTTCGTGAAGAAGGGAAACGAAAAGTGATATCAACCAATTAAAACCAGAGCTAGCTAATGCTCAATCTGAAAAACTGAGCCTGAGCAGAGTGCCAACTGGGGAATATAGCAAAAAGAGCTTAAGAATTTAATGTACTTGGTGAAAGAAAGTGAAGGAAAATAGGGAAAAGAAAAAAAGAAGAGGAAAGGAAGGGGTGGAAAAGAGGGTAAAAAACAAGAGAAAGGAAAAATAGAAAAGCAAAGATAAATAGACATATGTGAAAGATTTATACATATTCAGGAATAGCTACAACTAGTAAGGAACTATAAGAAAAGCAGTCGAATATATCAAAAAGAAAATCCAAATCCAAGAAATCCCCCAAAAAAGGGGTGAACAAGGAAAAATAAATCTTAAAATGAGTTTTTTGATGTATCTATATCTCATCTCTCTGAAGGGTAATTCAGTTTGCACTAGTAGGTTTTGGGGTATCAGTATGTCTTTGGGCAGTCCTTCTGTCTTTGGGCAGTCCTTCTAGCTTTAGCAGTGTTATACACATCTATTTCCACAGCTGTGTCAAAGCCCTTTCAGCATATCTTCACTGCAGCCAGCCCCCTACTTGTCCCTGGATTCTTTGCTGGTGCTTCTGTTCCCTAGTCCTGCCCTGCACTGCACTGCACTGCAAGACAAAGCTTGCTAGATGGGGTTTTATGTGAATCTTTTCTCGGCTCCCAAACTGTGCACTCTGCTTTGCAGAGACCTGTGTGGGCTTCCCTGAGGCCCCTGAGGTCACCCTCTGCTTTGTGTGGCTTATGTCTTGTCTTGGCTCCCTGAGCCCACACTCTGCGTTGCACTCCTTCTGTTCACTTGTCTCCGCTCACCAGGCCTGCCCTCTATGTCTCAGGGCTTGTGTTCACTTGTTTCAGCTACCCAGGACCACCCTCTGCATCCTGGGGCTTATGTGCACTTGTCTTGGCTCCCTGGACCCGCCGTCTGGGTCTTGGGGCTTGTGTGCACTTGTTTTGTCTCATCAGCCAGCCCTCTGTGTTGCAGGTCTTATGTGCACTTGTCTCAGCTCTCCAGGCCTGCCCTCTGAGCTGTGAGGGTTGTGTGCGCTGGAGAGATTTGTATGCTACGCCTCACGCGTCACCCCGGGCCCACCCTCTGCACCGGGTGGTGGGCGCGGGGGGCGGGGGCGGCTTCTGTGGTCTTCTCTCAGTTCCCTGAGCCCACCATCTGCTCAGAGGAGTGCAGTCTGTTTTCTGCCCTTTAAGTCCCTGCTTTGCCAGTTTTCCCAGATTCTGCATCTCCCCCTTGGGCTTGCCTATGAGGGAAGTTCCCAGCGCACAGAACTCTCTGCTTCAGGATTCCCTCGCTCCCTCAGGCAGAAGCTCCCATCCAGAAGTTTTCTATCTTTTCCCTTTTTATGTCTCCCATTCTCTCTCCTACCTCATTCTGAGAAGCTTAACCTATCCCCCTGGAGGCCTGGAGTCTTCTGCTATCGCCTAGAGGTTGCTTTGTAGGCTTTGCTCTTTATCTTGATGAGTTTTTGATGTTTTAGTGGTGAAGCTGGCAATTTCCCTGTCTTACTCCTCTGCTGTCTTCTTGCCTCCTGATTATTTAATTATCCTCAATCATTGACACATCCTGAAATGTTAGTGACTCTTCTAGATGCACCAGTGGTAGGAAAAATTACCACAATAGTAATTACTTCTGTTCTTGAGCACCAGGTTGTATAGCAAGTGCTTTTTACATATCTTGTTTAGTCCACATAAGTTAGCAAAATGTGTACTTTTCTGCCCATTTAACAATTGAATAACAGATGCGAAGAAGTGAAATGATTTTTCTTTGGTCTAGACATTAGTACTGTTCATGGGGTTCAAGCAAAAGGCAAAGGAGAAAGGGAAAGATATACCATCTGAATGGTACCATCTCCTTGCAAAGAATAGCAAGGAGAGATAAGAAAGCCTTCTGAAGTGAACAATGAAAACAAATAGAGGAAAACAATAGACTGGGAAAGACTACAGATCTCTTCAAGAAAATTGAAGATATCAAGGGAATGCTCCATGCAAAGATGGGCACAGTAAAATACAGAATCGAAAAGGACCTAACAGAAGAGATTAAGAGGAGGTGGCAAGAATACACAGAAGAACTATACAAAAGAGCTATTAATTACCTAGGTAACCCCAACAGTGTGGTCACTCATCTAGAGCCAGACATCCTAGAGTGTGAAGTTAAGTGGCCTGAGGAAGCATCGCTATTAACAAAGCTAGTGGAGGTGATGGAATTCCATCTGAGCTATTTAAAATCCTAAAAGATGATGCTGTTAAAGTGCTGAACTCAGTATACCAGCAAATTTGGAAAACTCAGCAGTGGTCACAGGACTGAAAAAGATCAGTTTTCATTCCAATCTCAAAGAAGGGCAATGTCAAAGAATGTTCAAACTACCACACAATTGCACTCATTTCAAATGCTAGCAAAGTAATGCTCAAAATCCTTCAAGATAGGCTTCAACAGTATGTGAACTGAAAACTCTGAGATGTGCATGCTGGATTTAGAAAAGGCAGAGGAACCAGAGATCAAATTGCCAACATCCATTGATCATAGAAAAGGCAAGAGAATTCCTACAAAACATCTGCTTCATTGAATATGCTAAGCCTTTGACTATGTGGTTCACAATGAACTGTGGAAAATTCTTCAAGAGATGGGAATACCAGACTACGTTACCTGCCTCCTGAGAAACCTGTATGCAGGTCAAGAAGCAACAGTTAGAACCAGACATGAAACAATGGACTGGTCCAAAATTGGGAAAGGAGTATGTCAAGGCTGTATGTTGTCACCGTGCTAATTTCACCTATATGCAACGTACATTATGTACTTAATGCAGCGTACATCACGTGAAATGCTGGGCTGGATGAAGCACAAGATGGAGTCAACATTGCCAGGAGAAATATCAATAACCTCAGATATGCAGATGACACCACAGAAGGTGAAGAGGAACTAAAGAGCTTCTTGATGAATATGAAAGAGGAGAGTGAGAAAGCTGGCATAATATTCAGCATTCAAAAAATGAAGATCATGGCATCCAGTCCCATCACTTCATGGCAAATAGATGGAGCAACAATTGAAACAGTAATATATTTTATTTTCTTGGGCTCCAAAATCACTGCAGATGGTGTATGTAGCCATGAAATTAAAAGACACTTGCTCCTTAGAAGAAAAGCTATAATGAAACCTGGGAGGTGTATTAAAAAGCAGGGATATCACTTTGTGAGCAAACATTAGTTAGTTCAGTTCAGTACAAACCTGGGAGGCGTATTAAAAAGCAGAGATATCACTTTGTCAGCAAACATAAGTCTAGTCAAAGCTGTGGTTTTTCCAGTAGTCGTTAAGAGATATGAGAATTAGACCATAAGGAAGGCAGGGTGCCGAAGAATTGATTCTTTCGAACTGTGGTGCTAGAAAAGGCTATTGAGAATTCCTTGGACTGCAAGGAGATCAAACCAATCAATCATAAAGGAAATCAAACCTGAATATTTATTGGAAGGAGTAACACTGAAGCTGTAGCTCCAACTCTTTGGCCACCTGATGCGATGAGCCCACTCACTGGAAGAGGCCCTGATGCTGGGAAAGATGGAGGGCAGGAGGAGAAGGAGTCGACAGAGTTGGATGACATCAGCAACTCAATGGACATGAATTTGAGCAAACTCTGAGAGATTGTGAAGGATAGGGAATCCTGGTATGCTGCAGTCCATAGGGTTGCAAAGAGTCGGACACAACCGGGTGACTGAACAACAACAAAATGTACAGTAAATAGTGTATAAAATTCTGTGCTGGATTTGTATTGCTTAAAGTCTGTTTCCACAGTTTCACCACATGGTTTCCTTTTTGTACATTCTTGTGTCAAATTGTACACTTTTTAGCCAGATAATATGCATAGATGTAGTAAAATTTTGAATATTTATTGAGCACTTATGTTCATTTGCTAAGTGGACAATACTNGTAACCCCAACAGTGTGGTCACTCATCTAGAGCCAGACATCCTAGAGTGTGAAGTTAAGTGGCCTGAGGAAGCATCGCTATTAACAAAGCTAGTGGAGGTGATGGAATTCCATCTGAGCTATTTAAAATCCTAAAAGATGATGCTGTTAAAGTGCTGAACTCAGTATACCAGCAAATTTGGAAAACTCAGCAGTGGTCACAGGACTGAAAAAGATCAGTTTTCATTCCAATCTCAAAGAAGGGCAATGTCAAAGAATGTTCAAACTACCACACAATTGCACTCATTTCAAATGCTAGCAAAGTAATGCTCAAAATCCTTCAAGATAGGCTTCAACAGTATGTGAACTGAAAACTCTGAGATGTGCATGCTGGATTTAGAAAAGGCAGAGGAACCAGAGATCAAATTGCCAACATCCATTGATCATAGAAAAGGCAAGAGAATTCCTACAAAACATCTGCTTCATTGAATATGCTAAGCCTTTGACTATGTGGTTCACAATGAACTGTGGAAAATTCTTCAAGAGATGGGAATACCAGACTACGTTACCTGCCTCCTGAGAAACCTGTATGCAGGTCAAGAAGCAACAGTTAGAACCAGACATGAAACAATGGACTGGTCCAAAATTGGGAAAGGAGTATGTCAAGGCTGTATGTTGTCACCGTGCTAATTTCACCTATATGCAACGTACATTATGTACTTAATGCAGCGTACATCACGTGAAATGCTGGGCTGGATGAAGCACAAGATGGAGTCAACATTGCCAGGAGAAATATCAATAACCTCAGATATGCAGATGACACCACAGAAGGTGAAGAGGAACTAAAGAGCTTCTTGATGAATATGAAAGAGGAGAGTGAGAAAGCTGGCATAATATTCAGCATTCAAAAAATGAAGATCATGGCATCCAGTCCCATCACTTCATGGCAAATAGATGGAGCAACAATTGAAACAGTAATATATTTTATTTTCTTGGGCTCCAAAATCACTGCAGATGGTGTATGTAGCCATGAAATTAAAAGACACTTGCTCCTTAGAAGAAAAGCTATAATGAAACCTGGGAGGTGTATTAAAAAGCAGGGATATCACTTTGTGAGCAAACATTAGTTAGTTCAGTTCAGTACAAACCTGGGAGGCGTATTAAAAAGCAGAGATATCACTTTGTCAGCAAACATAAGTCTAGTCAAAGCTGTGGTTTTTCCAGTAGTCGTTAAGAGATATGAGAATTAGACCATAAGGAAGGCAGGGTGCCGAAGAATTGATTCTTTCGAACTGTGGTGCTAGAAAAGGCTATTGAGAATTCCTTGGACTGCAAGGAGATCAAACCAATCAATCATAAAGGAAATCAAACCTGAATATTTATTGGAAGGAGTAACACTGAAGCTGTAGCTCCAACTCTTTGGCCACCTGATGCGATGAGCCCACTCACTGGAAGAGGCCCTGATGCTGGGAAAGATGGAGGGCAGGAGGAGAAGGAGTCGACAGAGTTGGATGACATCAGCAACTCAATGGACATGAATTTGAGCAAACTCTGAGAGATTGTGAAGGATAGGGAATCCTGGTATGCTGCAGTCCATAGGGTTGCAAAGAGTCGGACACAACCGGGTGACTGAACAACAACAAAATGTACAGTAAATAGTGTATAAAATTCTGTGCTGGATTTGTATTGCTTAAAGTCTGTTTCCACAGTTTCACCACATGGTTTCCTTTTTGTACATTCTTGTGTCAAATTGTACACTTTTTAGCCAGATAATATGCATAGATGTAGTAAAATTTTGAATATTTATTGAGCACTTATGTTCATTTGCTAAGTGGACAATACTGCCAGTACAAGCAAATGTGTAAGCTCAGTGCCAAATGAGTGACTTATATAATGATTTTATAGGAATTCAAAAGTAGTAGTCTCTCTTTTTCCTACATTTTAAGTCTCTCCCTTTCTGGTTTCTTTCATTTATAAGTACATATGCACATACAAATAACCTTTAAAGAATAAAAACTTCCCCTTTGTTTTGTAATTCCCTTAATCCCTCTTCTTCCCTTTTAACCATCATTCTTGAAGATAGAAGATTTTATTCCCATTCCCTAGCCTATTGCCACTTGATATGTGATGTCACCATTCTGAAGCCACCAAAACCATTTCCATTCTTACCCTTTATTAATGCTCTATGAGATATCCTTTCTTTGAATTTACTTTTTTGGATTCCATAATGCAGCTTATTGCTGATTCTTCCACATAAAAGTCTCTAGTTGTTTCTCCTCCTCTTAACTGCTTCCTTAAGCATTGGTGCTCTCATGACTTCTGCCCTAGCCATATTCTTCTACATACATATTCTGAGCAATCTCATCTGTTATTATGGCTTTAAGTGCTAACTGTATTATGATTATTCCTATAGCTGTTTTTCTCTAGCCCAACCTCTCATAAGCTTTCAACACATCTTTTCGATGTCTTGTAGGTCACTTACATTAAAAAAAAATCCAAGATGTACTATAGGTCACTTATATTAAAAAATACCCAAGATGGAGTTCATTTTTTTCCACTAAAACTTGTTCTACTTATGGTGGTCAATTTTTCTACGAATGTCATCTTTCATCCATTTCAAGCCAGAAACCATGGAGATCTTCTCAATTCTTCAGTCTTCCTGTCACTTCTCCTATCCACTTGGTCACCAGATCTTGTCACCTTTACCTCAAATATGTCTCCTAAATCCAGCTACTTCCACCCCCATTGCTGTAGTTCAAGCTGCCATCATTTCTTATCTGAACTGTGAAAATTGCCTCACTCTTTGTGCCATAGTCCATCTTATACATTGCTATCAGAGAAGCTGACGTTTTCCTATGCCCAAAGATATCTAATGACTTTTTGCCTAACCTTATTAAACTCAGACTTGTGAGCATAGCAGACAGTGCCATTCACACAGTCTGATCCAAAACTCTCTCCAGCTTACTTGGTGCTTACCTTTGCCCATACCTGTTCCAAACACTGGAAGGTCCCAACCATTCTGAACTTTTCTTTTTTTAACATTCTAGACATACTATGTCTTCTCATATAGTGCTTTTCTTATTTACCTCTCACTCTTTGTGTAGCAGATTCCTACTTATTCTTGCTAAAATGTTGTCACTATGAAATCTTTCCCACCCAAGGTAAACGATGCCTTCCCATCATTTTGTTTTCTCATAGTATTTTCATATCACATTCTCTTTTTTTTCCTCTCATGCCATGTGCATTGTATCCCTAGAACTTACTTACCTTATGACTGGAAACTTGTATGTCACTCAGTTCAGTTGCTCAGTTGGGTTCGACTCTTTGCAATCCCATGGACTGGAGCACACCAGGCTTCCCTGTCCATCACAAGCTCCCAGAGCTTGCTCAAACTCATCTCCATTGAGTCGGTGATGCCATCTAACCATCTCATCCTCTATCATCCCCTTCTACTCCCCCCTTCAATCTTTCCCAGCATCAGGGTCTTTTCCAATGAGTCATTTTTTTGCATTAGGTGCCCAAAGTGTTGGAGCTTCAGTTTCAGGATCAACCCTTCCAATGAATATTCAGGACTGATTTCCTTAGGATTCACTGGTTTGACCTCCTTGCAGTCCAAGGAACTCTCAACAGGCTTCTGCAACACCACACTTCAAAAGCATCAATTCATAACACTCAGCTTTCTTAATGATCCAACTCTTACATCCATACATGACTACTGGAAAAGCCATAGCTTTGACTAGATGGATGTTTGTTGGCAAAGTAATGTCTCTACTATTTAATATGTTGTCTAGGTTGGTCATAGCTTTTCTTCCAAGAGTCTTCTAATTTCATGGCTGCAGTCACCATTAGTGGTGATTTTGGAGCCCAAGAAAATAAAGTCAGTCACAGTTTCCATTGTTCCCCATCTATTTCCCTGGATGCCATGATCTTAGTTTTCTGAATGTTGAGTTTTAAACCAACTCTTTCACTCTCCTCTTTCACATTCAAGAGGCTCTATAGTTCCTCTTCGCTTTCTGCCATAAGGGTGGTATCAGCTGCATGTTGAGGTTACTGATATTTTTCCTGGAAATCTTAATTCCAGCTTTTGCTTCATCCAGCCCAGCATTTTGCATGATATACTCTGCATATAAGTTAAATAAGCAGGGTGACAATATACAGCAGTTAGGTACTCCTTTCCCAATTTGGAACCAGTCTGTTGTTCCATGTCTGGTTCTAACTGTTGGTTCTTTTTTTTTTTTTTTTACTTTATTTTACAATACTGTATTCATTTGCCATACATTGACATGAATCCACCAGGGGTGTACATGCTTTCCCAATCCTTAACCCCCTCCCACCTCCCACCCCATATCATCTGTCTGGATCATCCCCATGCACCAGCCCCAAGCATCTCGTATCCTGTATCAGACATAGACTGGCAATTTGTTTCTTACATGATAGTATACATGTTTCAATGTCATTCTCCCACATAATCCCACCCTCTTCCTCTCCCTCAGAGTCCAAAATTCCATTCTATACATCTGTGTCTCTTTTGCTGTCTCGCATACAGGGTTATCATTACCATCTCTCTAAATTCCATATATATGTGTTAGTATGCTGTATTGGTGTTTTTCTGTCTGGCTTATTTCACTCTGTATAATTGGCTCCAGTTTCATCCATCTCATTAGAACTGATTCAAATGTATTCTTTTTAATAGCTAAGTAGTATTCCATTGTGTATATGTACCACAGCTTTCTTATCCATTCGTCTGCCAATGGACATCTAGGTTGTTTCCATATCCTGGCTATTATAAACAGTGCTGCGATGAACATTGGGGTTACACATGTCTTTCAATTCTGGTTTCCTCAGTGTGTATGCCCAGCAGTGGGATTGCTGGGTCATATGGCAGTTCTATTTGCAATTATTTAGGGAATCTCCACACTGTTCTCCATCTGGCTGTACTACTTTGCATTCCCACCAACAGTGTAAGAGGGTTCCCTTTTCTCCACACCCTCTCCACCATTTATTGCTTGTAGACTTTTGGGTAGCAGCCATTCTGACTGGTGTGAAATGGTACCTCATTGTAGTTTTGATGTGCATTTCT
>SJYW01043019.1:0-12018 GCA_006410735.1 Raphicerus campestris | reverse complement strand
AGACATCTCACACATCTCTGGACACTCATGTAAAACCTTTATTTCTTCATATGCTTACTCAAAGTATGATGGGCGTGAAGAGGTGCTATACTTCTAACTTTTGACTTTTGGGGATTGTTTCTCAAAGATCATTCCCCTCAAAATGGGACAGAATAAATGCAGGCTTCCTTACCAGCAACTATTTCCACGTCACTTTCATGCAATCTATGATTCTGTCTCAAGGAGCTGCATATCTCTAACTTCTCCATGTTTAGTCATGTTTTCAGGTGTCTTGGTACATTTTTCCTAAATGATCCATTTGCCTGGAATGTCCTCTACTTTTCTTGACATTTTAATGAATTCACACCATTTATCTTTCAAGGCTCAGCTTGGTGTCACCTACCCAGTGAGGTCATTACAATCACTTCATCTCAAAGTGAAGTACTACTTTCTCTACAACATGAGACCATATTGTTTATACTTATTTTGAAAACATTTTCTTTTATATAAATATTCTATAGAAAAGTAATAAGATGAAGATTAAACTTGCACATGATTCTACTACCCAGAGAAATTTGTTGTTCATTTTGGTGTATAATCATCCAGAATTTATGTGTATGTATATATATATAAAATTGTAACAACTATAACTACATACATATTCATATCTTAGTTGTGACATATGGCATCTAGTTCCTTGACCAGGGAGTAAACTCAGGCCCCCTGCATTAGGAGTGTGGAGTCTTAGCCACTGGACCACCAGGGAAGTCCCAAGCTTTGCATGATTTTAGCCTTAAGGAAGGATATCAAGATTTTAGACTCATTTGGCACATTGGAAAATTGCTTCTAGAGAAGTTACTATTAATTTTTACTCTTGTCAGAAATACATGTCAAAATTTATTGCACCTTATTAGCTTCCCTAGTTGCTCAGACGTTAAAGAATCTGCCTGCAATGCAGGAGACCTGGGTTTGATTCCTCGGTTGGGAAGATCTCCTGGAGAAAGGAATGGCAACTTACTCCAGTATTCTTGCCTGGAAAATTCCATGGACAGAGGAAACTGGTAGAAACTTAATCTAAAATTANAAGGCTCAGCTTGGTGTCACCTACCCAGTGAGGTCATTACAATCACTTCATCTCAAAGTGAAGTACTACTTTCTCTACAACATGAGACCATATTGTTTATACTTATTTTGAAAACATTTTCTTTTATATAAATATTCTATAGAAAAGTAATAAGATGAAGATTAAACTTGCACATGATTCTACTACCCAGAGAAATTTGTTGTTCATTTTGGTGTATAATCATCCAGAATTTATGTGTATGTATATATATATAAAATTGTAACAACTATAACTACATACATATTCATATCTTAGTTGTGACATATGGCATCTAGTTCCTTGACCAGGGAGTAAACTCAGGCCCCCTGCATTAGGAGTGTGGAGTCTTAGCCACTGGACCACCAGGGAAGTCCCAAGCTTTGCGTGATTTTAGCCTTAAGGAAGGATATCAAGATTTTAGACTCATTTGGCATATTGGAAAATTGCTTCTAGAGAAGTTACTATTAATTTTTACTCTTGTCAGAAATACATGTCAAAATTTATTGCACCTTATTAGCTTCCCTAGTTGCTCAGACGTTAAAGAATCTGCCTGCAATGCAGGAGACCTGGGTTTGATTCCTCGGTTGGGAAGATCTCCTGGAGAAAGGAATGGCAACTTACTCCAGTATTCTTGCCTGGAAAATTCCATGGACAGAGGAAACTGGTAGAAACTTAATCTAAAATTAAGTTTAGATTCCATACTCTTCATTATATTAATAATAAATTTCTTCTTCTGCTGCTGCTAAGTTGCTTCAGTCGTGTTTGGGAACCTATGGACTGTAAGGCTCCTCTGTCCATGGGATTCTCCAGGCAAGAATATTGGAATGGGTTGCCATGCCCTCCAGAGGATCTTCCTGACTCAGGGATTGAACCTGTGTTTCATATGTCTCCTGCGTTGGCAAGCAGGTTTTTTACTACCTATGCCACCTGGGAAGCCCCACATTTCTTCTAAGTATTCTCAAATCCTTTAAATCTTTTCCTCCATTTTTTCTGATCCATCCTTACATTATTGTAAACCAAATTAACAACTAGATTTAGGTACTCACCAGGGGAGCAGAGTGGTGCCATTAAATGACTATCAACATTCCATGGACTAGACTACCAACAGAGCCCAGCAAATTTACACATCTGCTCAAGTCAGCTCATTCTCTCATTCCACCTAATTAATGCTTCATGTACACACCCTATTCAAACCTTCAACCTTGATTCAAGAACCTACCTATTTAACTTTGACAGAAAATCTTGCCTGCTAAATCAGAACTAATCAGTAAGAAACTCACAGAAATTCAAGACACTAAAATTTAAAACACATCTATATCCAGCACATACATGCACATATCTGCTCCCACCATCCTTTTCTTCCATCTTGCTGGAGGAACTGTCTCTCCTATCAAAGAATAATTCCTCTGTTTGTTCTCTGGACACCTATAAGAAATGTTTGGTTGAGCATTCAAAGCCATGAACATGCAAAGCATTATTTGTGCAAAAAATTGCAGTAATTGTATTGTATGGTGCAGGGGGGAACACTGAGAAATTAACCAGTAGCTGTCCTGGTGAGGAGAATCCATTGAGATGTCACATGGAGATACGAAAAATACTCAATATCAGCATGCTTTATTAAGGAAATTCAAATTAAAACAACAATGAAATACCACTACATACCTATTAGAATGGCTAAAACCGAATACCCTGACAATAGTAAATGTTGTTAAGAATATGGATTAACAGGACTCTTACTCATTGCTGGCAGAAATGAAAAGTGGGGAAAAAAAGGTAAAGGCACTTTGGAAATGGTTTCTTCAGTTCTTCAATTTCTTATAAAGCTAAACATACTCTTATCACATGATCTAGCAACCATGCTTCTTAGTATTTACCCAATGAGTTGACAACTTATGCCTACAGAAAAGCCTACACACAGATATTTACAGAAACTTTATGCATAATTACCAAGTTTTGGAAAAAATAGTTTGGTTGCTTCCAAAATTTGGCAAATGATAAACTCTGGTATAGCCAAACAATGGAATATTATTCAACAATAGAAAGAAGTGAGATACGAAGCCATGGAAAGATGTGGGGGAAATTTAAAAGCATTNGCAAATGTTTGACTTTATTGTTTGGACTCAACAGCATAGTGCACAGCACTTTACACTTCACTAGACTACCATTTACACAATGACCAGGCTATTCCTTTCAAAAGGCTTCAAAACATGTTTACAGAACATCTCCTGTACTAGTTAAGGATCACTTCCAATTTAGAGTTCACTGAGTCCATAAACTTCCAAGATAGACACTTATGAGGTACACATTCCAGTAGGTTAGAGGAAGGAAAGAGACACACTAGGGTGTTAACTAGGCCACATGAAAGAAATACTGATATGCCAAGAAGTAAAAATTGTTCTTAATGAGCACTTTATTCACTGACTGTTCAGCTTTGAGGTCACTGCGAGTGAACCCATGAAAGGGTTGTTGTTGCCAAAGATCAACTAAAACCAATAGCTAGCTGGTTGTCCTCAACTGGGCATACTGCAGGGTGTATTTGCACCTCTCAGATCTCTGACTCTAGGAGCGTAAGTGATGGACTGCCACAGCTATTGAGCTCTGAAATGCAATGCTGCTGCACTTTCCATCACTGCTGCATTTTCACCAAGGCCAAATTTCTCATGGGCTACTGTCAGCCAATGGCAGAGTATAGCAGAGATGCTAAGATTGGTTATTCCTGCAAGACAGAGGACTTCCCTTACAGGTGACTGGGTAGGGATGCTATCAGGGAAGAAGCCCATCCTCACAAAGGATGGCAGGTCGATCTGATCCCACGTTACAGATGCAAAGAAGACAGACTTCATGGGGCAGAACAAGATAATAATACTTTACTGGCAACCAGCATGAGTATCAGTGGAGTTCTTCCAGTCCCCAAGGGCAATGGCAGTGGGCTCAGAGACATGCTACTATGTGGCTGGTTGCATCACTGCTGAGGAACCCAGGGTCAAGGGCCCAGGACGTTCTGAGCAATGAACCAACCAACCAGTGCTCCTTCCCCTGGGAAGTGAGTGGTTAAACAGTAGTCATACTATGGTCACTTTGCCCTACAGAAATGGTTCAGCATCAAGAAGCAGGTAAACTGTGCTTTCAAGAACCTCACCAACAATGTGCAGATGTTTCAGGGCCTGTCCAGAAAGGTGCATTTGCTTCGCAAAAGGTCCTTAGAATTGCACCAGCTGGTTAAGAATTTTCTTCTCCACCCTTTCTTCCTTCCCTCTCTCCACTGGGGTTAGAGACCTGCATCGAGTCCCACAGCTCTCCCCTGACTCCCTCTGTGTTCTCCCTCATAGGCCTTTACCCTGATCAATCTCTTATGTGTTTAATCCCATCTTGGCCCCTGCTTCTCAGAGAACCCATTATCACAGATGGTGCCAGCAGTGGTCCAAGAGAACAGGCTGTGTAAGATGGGGCCTGGGACTGCTTCAGTCACTGCCTGGTGGGCAGAATGGACACTGTCCTGAGGGGATGTGGGGCACGGACAGTCCCAGGCCTTGAGGACCCAACTGCTACAGATTTCTCTGGAGATCATGTGTGAAAACTGAGAAAACAGGCTGCCAGATGTGGTGATTCAGACTAGAAAATGGAGGAATAAGGAAGGCCTACAAAGACAGTGGAAACGGCTGGATACTGTTAAGTGTACTGATGCCCTGCAGCAGGGTAATGAGAAATGGATGACCATTAGTAAGTAGAGTATGTATGAGAGCCAGAGGGCCTCCAGCGAGCTTCCAAAGAGGTCCTCATTTCCTGAAGTGGAGGAGTGGATGCAGCAGAGCAACAAAGAAGCCGTAAGAGTTGCAGAACTCCAGGGAGATTAAATACTCAATATTTAACATATGGCAGGTCGCTTTGCTGCAGTCAGGGCCACATGACTTTATATGGTTGGAAAACCAGTCAATCTTAAAGGAAATCAATTCTGAATAGTATTGGAAGGACTGATGCTGAAGCTGAGGCTCCAATACTGTGGCCACCTGATGCAAAGAGCTGACTCATTAGAAAAGCCCCTTGATGCTGGAAAAGATTGATGGCAGGAGAAGGGGGCAACAGAGGATGAGCTGGTTGGATGGCATCACTGACTCGATGGACATGAGTTTGAGCAAGCTCCAGTTGGTGATAAACGGGGAAGCCTGGTGTGCTTCAGTCCATGGGGTTGCAAAGAGTCGGACATGACTGAGTAACTGAACTGAACTGAACTGAGTGGTCCTTATCCACCAGAAGCCAGGAAGACACAAATACTAAAGCCAACCTCAAGGTCAGAAGGGCAGCCAAGTGGGCTTCATCCACATGGACTCATAGAAATGGCACAAATGGACCATGGTGTCCCTAGAAGCAATACAGAGAGCCACCAAGTGTTATCACTCAAGATCTACAAGCTGAAAAAGGCAAAAGTGGAGAAACAGGGGGCCAAGGGAGGTTCTCCCCAATAAAAAGTCCAAATTGCTTGCTCAATTTCCACACATCAGCCCATCCTCAGATCTAGAAGAGGTAGCTGGGCCCCTAGAAGAAAAGACAATGCCATGTAATGCTTCTCCCAGCACTAACTAATGAAGAGACCTAAAGCCATTCATTTGGGTGTATGTACACTGGGGCAAGAATAGCCAGACATTTGAATACTGGATGCAAGATATATATGACATATGTAGATATATATATACATACATATATATATACCCTGATTCTCTGAAAAGACCCTAATTGATACATAAATCAAATACATATTCCATGGAGATGCAATAGATCAGTGCTGCTGTTAAACACCTGAATAATGCAGAGAGTGGTAGGCTCTATGGTAACTCTGCACCTATGGCCATATGGGGATGCCTGTATGACCAGCAGAAGGAGGAAACAGCTTGAGCCAGTTTACATATGGGCCAGCATTCAATATCTAAGTACAAAATGAAGATGAGTGGTATCTATGTAACAGCAGATACATTCATGGGGGAGAAGGAACATTTTTCCAGTGGATGGAACAACAAGCAGGGCACTTGACTTGGTGTGGAAAAAGTGGCCCAAAGTGAGACCGTTTATTGAATATGTAAGACTCCTGGAAGTGGCCAATGGCTTGACCATCCAGTTGGAAGCCTGAAAGAAAAAGGGCTGGAAGATCAGAAACAAGGCGATCTGATGCAAAGGCCGTGGACTGACACATGAGAGCATGTAAAGTATAAAGATTTCTGCATCATATGTTAACCACCACCAGAAAACATCTGTTATGGAAGAGGCACTGAACCATCAGGCAGACACAATGACTCAGCCAGGTGCAGGGGCCTTCATTAGTTACTACCCAACTAGCATGATGGACACGAGCAGAGTGTCTCAGGGAACTCAAACAGGGGCTCTGTATCAACTTAGAGGGTTGGGATGGGGAGGGAGATAGGAGGCTCAAGAGGGAGGGGACATATGTACACCTATGGCTGATTCATGCTGATGTTTGACAGAAAACAGAATTCTGTAAAGCAATTATCCTTAAATTAAAAACTATTTTTAAATGTTTAATTTCATGTGAATTTCTTCTCAATAAAATAAATAAATAAGTTATAAGGAAAAAATATAGACATATCAACCAAAAAACAAAAACAGCAAAATTGAAAAAAAGATGTCTACAGTTTCAAAAAACAGGGAGCAGGCAGGCAAAAATAAGGAAGAAGCAGGCTGTTGTTAAGAATCCTTATCACATTCATAGCAACCTGTCTGAATCTAGTTAAGCCACACTTCTCTGCTCAGTGGTTATAGCTGCCAACTGGAAAGGTTCTTAACATGTAGCACAAAGACTGGAATTCTAGAACTGTCTGGTATTTCCCCTTTTGGCCCATTTCATCATAAACTGGGGTCATGAATTCAATGGCCATATTTATAAACCCAGATTTAGGTACATGCTCTGGTAAGTACCAAAAGTACCAAGTATATTCCCAGGGACAGTGGATTCTGCTCAAAAATCCAGGACATTCAACTGTTAAAAACTACAGCTCTCTTGATGATTATTATCCTCAAGGGATCAAAAGAATTTATTCTCAGAGACTTTACATTACATGTAAATATAGTAAAAGAACAACTGAATTTCATTGTATCTGAAAAATACAGTTCATTTTTAATTCTACCGTGCTGAAAAGCTGAACAGGCTGTGGCATCAGTGATGCCTACGCTCCCTGGGATTAGAGGACTGCGGGTCCTGGGAGTGCTGGGACCTTTTGTGTGGGTGGGATTTATCTCGGCTCCTACTTCTACTCCTGTGACTATGCACCTCAGAGCGTCTGTTGACCCCTGTCTCTCTCCCAGTGCCTGTCTTCTCGCTCTTCCCTCCTGCTTGATGACTTGTGTTCGTGCTTGGAATTCTCCTTTCTTGGCTCCCTCTTTTGATCCTCTGTTCTACCACGGCAGGTCGTCCTGACCTCAAGGGAACTGGGGTGGGACTTCCACACCTCCCTGGACTCTGACTTCTGATCCCTCTCTGCCTTCTCTGAGTGCTTGCCACTGTGCTTTTTAGAGCCAGGGTCATCCTTTTCCTTTATGATCTTGCTTCTGGGCAGTGAAGAGGAGGCTGGCCGCTCTGCCTGTACCTCCTGGCCAGTCTTCTCTTTGTCTTTTTTTTCTTTTTTTCTTTTTTGTCTGGAGGAAAAGAGGGGCACAATCAGTAAGAAAAAGAAGATGGAAAAGACAGAGGATATACAAAAGGAAAGCATGCTTAGCAACAGCGTGAAACACTCATGGTCTCTACTTCTAGAAAAGTGCCTCCAAGAATCCAAGCTGGATGTCTGTCACCCTTAATATGTCAGGTTGCTGTATAAGGCAACTCCAGCTCTTAATTCTCTCTCTAAAGACTCTACCTCCAAACAGTCACATTGTTAGGTACCAGAGGGTTAGGACTTCAACATATGCATTTTGGTGGCCAGAATGTAGTCCATAGCATTAGTCTTCTGCTGATACTTCTTTTCAATTAAAGTAAGGTTAACCACACCTGCCCCCTTCACACTTGAGAACTGATTACCAACTCTCAGTGAAGGCTAAGAAGAGCAAACATTAAGCTTACCCAGAATCTTCTCATAGGCCTTAACCATTTACCTTGTGTTTTTTTGGTGGGTTTGACATCTTCAGAGCCCTCAGATGAACTTGGTGGAGGAGTATGAGTCCCAAAGCCCCTCTCCTGCAGTTCTCTGGTCACCTCATCCATTTCTTCTGAGTCCTCAGGAAGTCAATAGTCAGATACACAATCCACTCGGATAGTTCTTCCTTTGATCTAAGACAGACAGGCAATGCTAATTCTGTTTCTCAGAAAATCTCAAAAGCAGACCTGCTCAACTGATGTGTCACAGCACACAACCCCACATATTCGCTCAACCCTGGGGACAGTCAGGTAGAGCCTGGGGCAGCTGGAGATCCTGGAAGCCTCATTAGTTTATCCCAGAGTTCTATATAAATAGTTCCATGTTATAAGTGTGCCATGAAATGAAAAGAGCCTGGGAAGTACTGCCCCAAAGCATAAACAGCATGGAAAACTGCAAAAGTTTAGATGTAGAAACATGAATTACCTTCGATCTGTAACATTAATTTACAGTGAAACACACTGTGAAAAAGCCTGAAAGCTAAAGGGAATTCCTAAAATTCAGCTCAACACTACAGCTGCTTTCTCAATACAACTGGATGAGGCCAAAGCAGAACAATAGCTGGGAGAGGGTAAGGAATCTAGAAAGGATTACTTTCTTTTCTCTTAAGCCCTCACTCCTTACTCCACCCCGACCATACTGGAACCACTGGCTCATGCTAATACTATCACTGCAAATCACAACTCTCCAGGTGAACAACAAAAAGTTAAACCCTCACTTAAAACAAAAACATTTGGGCAGATACAGTCTTATTCTATAGGCAATGCCATCAGAAATGTGAAATGTCTGGCTTTTACTGTTCCATTCAAGAGCAGTTTTTACTCTTACCCCTAAGCCTGAGTACTTTCACCTATCCCATTTCACCATAAAAGGTGGAATAAAGTCACCTTTTATGATGACTTCCTTTCATTGCTGGTGCAATCAGTGACAAATTCTCCAAGTCAAGAGTCACCCCTCCAACCTGTGACAATGCTCATTCAATGGCAGTGCTTTTCCTAAATGAGCACAGGGAGCATGTGGAGCACAGATAGCCCTGACTTGCCCCATCCCCTTTCCGTGTCTCACTCTCATGTCATCACTCACCCTGTCTCACTTACAAGGGTGGAGGAGAGAGAATAGAAGACAGAAACCTTCAGAATGAGGTACTTTCATAGAANTGCATTTTGGTGGCCAGAATGTAGTCCATAGCATTAGTCTTCTGCTGATACTTCTTTTCAATTAAAGTAAGGTTAACCACACCTGCCCCCTTCACACTTGAGAACTGATTACCAACTCTCAGTGAAGGCTAAGAAGAGCAAACATTAAGCTTACCCAGAATCTTCTCATAGGCCTTAACCATTTACCTTGTGTTTTTTTGGTGGGTTTGACATCTTCAGAGCCCTCAGATGAACTTGGTGGAGGAGTATGAGTCCCAAAGCCCCTCTCCTGCAGTTCTCTGGTCACCTCATCCATTTCTTCTGAGTCCTCAGGAAGTCAATAGTCAGATACACAATCCACTCGGATAGTTCTTCCTTTGATCTAAGACAGACAGGCAATGCTAATTCTGTTTCTCAGAAAATCTCAAAAGCAGACCTGCTCAACTGATGTGTCACAGCACACAACCCCACATATTCGCTCAACCCTGGGGACAGTCAGGTAGAGCCTGGGGCAGCTGGAGATCCTGGAAGCCTCATTAGTTTATCCCAGAGTTCTATATAAATAGTTCCATGTTATAAGTGTGCCATGAAATGAAAAGAGCCTGGGAAGTACTGCCCCAAAGCATAAACAGCATGGAAAACTGCAAAAGTTTAGATGTAGAAACATGAATTACCTTCGATCTGTAACATTAATTTACAGTGAAACACACTGTGAAAAAGCCTGAAAGCTAAAGGGAATTCCTAAAATTCAGCTCAACACTACAGCTGCTTTCTCAATACAACTGGATGAGGCCAAAGCAGAACAATAGCTGGGAGAGGGTAAGGAATCTAGAAAGGATTACTTTCTTTTCTCTTAAGCCCTCACTCCTTACTCCACCCCGACCATACTGGAACCACTGGCTCATGCTAATACTATCACTGCAAATCACAACTCTCCAGGTGAACAACAAAAAGTTAAACCCTCACTTAAAACAAAAACATTTGGGCAGATACAGTCTTATTCTATAGGCAATGCCATCAGAAATGTGAAATGTCTGGCTTTTACTGTTCCATTCAAGAGCAGTTTTTACTCTTACCCCTAAGCCTGAGTACTTTCACCTATCCCATTTCACCATAAAAGGTGGAATAAAGTCACCTTTTATGATGACTTCCTTTCATTGCTGGTGCAATCAGTGACAAATTCTCCAAGTCAAGAGTCACCCCTCCAACCTGTGACAATGCTCATTCAATGGCAGTGCTTTTCCTAAATGAGCACAGGGAGCATGTGGAGCACAGATAGCCCTGACTTGCCCCATCCCCTTTCCGTGTCTCACTCTCATGTCATCACTCACCCTGTCTCACTTACAAGGGTGGAGGAGAGAGAATAGAAGACAGAAACCTTCAGAATGAGGTACTTTCATAGAATTTGTCATCAGATTTTAACTAGAGAATTTTCAGGGCCCAGTACTGCTAAGTCAATGGAGACATATGAGAGACATACATGGCTAGGTTCTCAGCCACGAAACCATGATAGAACACCAAATTCCCTGATACAGGACAGCATGAAACAGCAATGTTTGCTAGTCTCTTTGCTCTCCAATACAGCAGAAATGAGAGTGGAGTGTGAGGAAGAAAAGGTGAAAAACAGATACCTGGTTGGGTGCAAGATGAAGGGGAGTCATGGTACCTTGCTCCTGAGGACATAGCTTGCTAAGAGATGGGGAAAAGAAATGCATGTTGACAGGGTCATGAGCCAATGGAATTATTTCCTGGGGTCATTTCCCAGTCAGTATGTTCCCACGCCTCTGCAACCCAGCTGACCAGTACTGCCCTTGAGCCTGCAGTCATCAGCTGGGAAATGAAACTGAAACCCTACACAATGGAAAAGTTCTGCTCAGTAAGCATACTCACCTTGAACCCATTAAAATTGTCAACAGCCAGAATTGTGCTCCTCTGGTCTTCATATCCCAAGGAAACAGAATCCTTTGGCTTTCCCAGTCTTCTTGTCCTGGACCAGATTAATGTTAACAATCTCCTCATATCTATTTAATTTATAAAAGAGTAAGACACTACTGATTTAAAATGCAAAAACTTTCAGATTGGATGACAAAACAAAATTCAAATAATATAATCTGTACAGGAGACACACTGAGAACAAGACGACAAAGAAAGGTTAAAAATTAAAAGTTAGAAAAAGATATATCAAGAACACCTAATTTAAAAAATGGGTGGTAGTATTAAGATCAAAGATGAATTCAAGGCCAACCAAAAAAAAGACATTTAAATGTGACTAAGAGGGCTCTTTTACACAGAAAAAGGTCCTAATATATGTCATGAAATTTTATACATAAATTAACACATCCAAAATTTTAATTAAAAATATAAACAGCAACAAAGAGTTAAAGTTATTAGAGATTTTAACACACCACTTTGAGTTCATAACACATAGAATTTAGAAAAGTAAGCCAGAGGAATTAATATAAAATTACATAACTACAAATAAACATATACTTAATAATATAACAATTACATTGTTAAAAATATTAACATCAGACTAGTAGATATACAGATATATTCGATTGTACAAAGAGTTTCTTCTCAAGAATCCATGAAACACATATTAAAACTGACTGTAGACTAGATCTCAAAGTAAACCTCAATCATCTCCAAAAACAGCACAGATCAT
>SJYW01043015.1:33857-54115 GCA_006410735.1 Raphicerus campestris | reverse complement strand
TGTGACAGCCCTGGGGTACCTCGAGGGCAAGCCACAGATTCCTGTGTCCCGTCGAAGGGGAGCTGGACACTTCTGCTGCAGATGGGGAGGATAGTGGCCGTGCACGTCTCCAGGCGAGACGAGGCCTGACTCCCCTGTGGGAACTCCAGGGGAACCCCAAAACCTAGGTCAGCATGGGCGAGGCAAGCTCAGGCTGCGGCCTCAGCACCACAGGACTGGGGAACCGGCGACGACTGGGGAGGAATACCCAGTGGCAACTCTCACGGAGTGTGGGCTCTCCTGAGGCCACAGGGGTGGGTCCCTGGGGTCCCCTTCGTAACTCGAGAGGACCCCTCGGCAACTCGAGAAAAACCAAGCTTCTCCCTTGCAGGTGGAGTGAGGCCCTTGTCCACTGCGGTGTCCCGGGGGAAATCACCCGTTCCCTATTGGACCTTGAAACGCTCCTTCACACCCTTGCTTTGACCCAAGAAGTTCCCCGTCCCACGCGTCCTCACTCGAGAGGACCGCCGAGGGTCCTGCCATGACTCAAGAGGAGCTCCATTTTTCCATGCTGAGCTCCAGATGAGGGGCACTTTCCCTGCTCCATCGGGAAAGGTTTCCCGGCTCTCCCCTTGCATCCCAAGAGGAGGTCCTCACACCAGGCGAGTCCAGAGGAGGCTCAGGTGATGGGACACCTTTCCTCAAGACCCCCAAATGCCTATTCCAGTCCAGATGAACCTGACTGCTCTGAACTGCCTTGACTGCCTCCCCGAGGCTCGAAGCCAGCACACTGGCACATGTGATAGCACTGGGATACCACCAGGGCAAGCCACAGATCCCTTTGTCCGTTTAATGGAGAGCCAGACATGGATCCTGCACCCTGGAGTAAAGCGGCCCTTCACGTCTGTGAGTGAGACGTGGCCTGACTCCCCTGAGGGGGATCCAGGGGAACCCCAAGACCTATGAAGGCACAGGTGAGGAAAGCTCAGGCTCTGGCCTCAGCACCAGAATGGGACTGAGGACTTGGCGCCACTGGGGAAGAATCGTCAGATGTGGCTCACCCCTTATATAGAGACTGGTTTTACCTGGGGCCACAGGGTTGGGTCCCTGGGGCCCCGTCATAACTTGAGAGGACCGCTCCAAGACTCGAAAAAATCCGGACACTTCCCTGCAGGCGGGGAGAGGCCCTTGTCCAATGTGGCATCTCAGGGGAAATCACCCCTTCCCTCTTGGATCTAAAAAGGCACCTTCACACCTTTGCTGTGACCTAAGAAGTTCCACGCCCTACACGTCCCCACTCGAGAGGAACCCCGAGGGTCCCGCCAAGATTCAAGATCAGCCCCGTTTTCCTCTGCTGAGCTCCAGATGAGGGGCCCTTTCCCTGCTCCATCAGGAAAGGATTGGCGGTGTTCCCCTCGCATGTCAAAGGAGGTGCTCGCACCTGGAGAGTCGTGAGGAGTCTCACAGTTTGGGCCAATATTCCCCAAGACCCCCAAATGCCTCGTCCACTCCAGATGAACCTGACTGCCGTGCACTGCCTTGACTGTCACCCCGAGGCTCGACTCAGGCACACTGGCACGATTTTACAGCACTGGGGTACCTTGAGTGCAAGCCACAGATCCCTGTGTCCGCTCGAAGGAGTGCTGGACAATTCTGATGCACATGCGGAGGAAAGCGGCCGTGCACATCTCCAGGAAAGACGAGGCCTGAGTCCCCTTGGGAGCTCCAGGGGAACCCCAAGACCTAGGTCAGCATGTGCGGGGCAATCTCAGGCTGTGGCCTCAGCATCAGACGTGGCCTGGGGACCTTGCGACGACTGGGGAGGAATACCCAGTGGCAACTCGCACGGAGACTGGGCTCTTCTGTGGCCACAAGGGCGGGTCCCTAGTGTCCCCGTCATAACTCGAGAGGACCCTGCCAAAACTCGAGAAAAACCAGAACCTTCTCGCTTGCAGGAGGATTGAGGCCCTTGTCCACTGTGGCATCCCAGTGGAAATCACCCGTTCAATCTTGACCCTCGAAATGTTCCTTCACACCCTTTCTGTGTCCCAAGAAGTTCCCCGCCACATCCCTTCCCACGTGAGAGGACTGCCAAGGGTCCCGCCGCAACTCAAGAAGAGCTCCATTTTCCCTTGCTCAGCTCCAGATGAGGGACACTTTCCCGGCTCCATTGGGAAAGGGTTCCCGGCTCTCCCCTCGCATCCCAAGAGGAGGCCCTCACACCAGGCGAGTCCAGAGGAGCCTCAGGCCTCTGGTGAACTTTCCGCAAAAACTCAAATGTCTCGTCCACTCCAGATGAACCTGACTGCCCTGCACTGCCTTGACTGCACTCCGAGACTCGACTGCCAACACACTGGCATGTGTGATTGCCCTGGGGTACCTCGTAGGCAAGCCACATATTCCTTTGTCCGTTCGACAGAGAGACGGACACGGCTGCTTCACCCTGGAGTAAAGCGGCCCTGCATGTCTATTTGCGAGACGAGGTCTGACTCCCCTGAGGGGGCTCCAGGGGAACCCCAAGACTTACCTAGGCACGGGTGAGGAAAGCTCAGGATCCGACCTCAGCATCAGAATGGGACTGAGGACTTGGCACCACTGGGGAAGAATGCCCAGATGTGCCTGGCCCCTCGCACAGAGACTGGACTCTCCTGGGGCCACAGGGGTGAATCCCAGGGGCACTGTCGTAACTTGAGAGGACCCCTCCACAACTCGAAAAAAACCAGGAACTTCCCTGCAGGCGGGAAGAGGCCCTTGTCCGATGCGACATTTCAGGGATTTCACCCCTTCCCTTTTGGACCACGAAAGGCCCCTTCACACTCTTGGGGTGACCCAAGAAGTTCCCAGCCCCACCCGTCCCCACTTGAGAGGAACCCCGAGGGTCCCGCCAAGACTCAAGCGGAGCCCCGTTTTCCCTTGCTGAGCTCAAATGAGGGGCCCTTTCACTGCTCCGACGGGAAAGGTTTCACAGTGTTCCCCTCGCATGTCAAGAGGAGGTGCTCCAACCTGGAGAGTTGGTAGGAGTCTCACTGCTTGGGCCACCATTCACCAAGACCCCCCAATGCCTCGTCCAATCCAGATGAACCTGACTGCCCTGCACTGTCTTGACTGTCACCCCGAGGCTCGACTCCTGAACACTGGCCCTTGTGATGACCCTGGGGTACCTCGAGGGCACTGATCCCTGTATCCGCTCGACAGAGACCTGGAAACTGTTCCTGCAGTTGGGGAGGAAAGCGGCTGTTCACGTCTCCAGGCGAGATGAGGTCTAACGCCCCTGTGGGGGCACCAGGGGAACTCCAAGACCTATGTCAGCATGGGCGAGGCAAACACAGGCTCCGGCCTCAGCAACAGACGAGGACTGAGGACCCGGCGACATCTAGGGAGGAATCCCCAGAGGTGCCTCCCAACTCGCACGGAGACTGGCCTCTCCTGAGGCCACAGAGGCAGGTCCCTGAGGTCCCCTTCAGAACTTGAGAGGACCCCGCCGCAATTTGAGAAAATCCAGAAGCTTCTCCCCTGCAGGAATGGTGAGTCCCTTGTCCGCTGCATTTCAGGGAAATGACCCCTTCCATCTTGGACCTCGAAAGTCTCCTTCATACCCTTGTTGTGACTAGGAAGTTCCCCGCCCCAACCGTCCACACTGGAGAGGAACCCCAAGGGTCCTGCTGGGTCTCAGGTGGATCCCCGTTTTCCCCTGCTGAACTCCAGATGAGGGGCCCTATCCCTGCTCCATCGGGAAAGGTTTCGCAGTGTTTCCCTTGCATCCCAAGAGGTGGCCTTGAATCAGGAGAGTCGGGAGGAGCTTCAGGTGTCCGACCACCACTCCCCAATATCCCCAAATGCCTCGTCCACTCCAGATGAGACTAACTGCCCTGCACTGCCTCGACTGTAACCCCGAGGCTCGACTCCTGCACACTGGCCCGTGTGACAGCCCTGGGGTACCTCGAGCGCAAGCCATAGGTCCCTGTATCCTTTAGACAGGGACCCGGCCACTGTTCCTGCAGTTGGGGAGGATGAGGTCAAGATGAGGCCTGACTCCCCTGTGCGGGCTCCAGGGGAAGCCCAAGACAAATGTCAGCACAGGCGAGGCAATCTCAGGCTCCATCCTCAGCACCAGAAGAGGTGTGAGGACCTGGAGCCACTGGGGAGGAATCCCCAGATGTGCCTCTACCCTCGCTCGGAGACTGGCCTATCCTGGGGCCACAGGGGCGGATACTTGCGGTCCCCATCTAAACGCGAGAGGACCCCGCCGCAAATCGAGAAAACCAGAAGCTTCTCCCTTGCAGGCGGAGTGAGGCCCTTGTCTGCTGCGGCATCGCGGGGAATGTCACCGTTTCCTCTTGGACCTGTAAATGCTTCTTCACACTCTTTCTGTGACCCAGGATGTTCTCTGCTCCACCCGTCCCCACTCGAGAGGAACCCCGAGGGTCCGCCGTGACTCAAGAGAGCTCTTTTCACCCATGCTCAGCTCCAGATGAGGTGCCCTTTCCCTGCTCCATGGGGAAAGGGTTCCCGGCTTGCCCCTTGCATATCAAGTGGAGGTGCTCGCACCTGGAAAGTAAGGAGGAGTCTCACAGTTTGGGCCACCTTTCCCCAAGACCCCCAAATGCCTCGTCCACTCCAGACGAACCTGACTGCCCTGCACTGCCTCGACAGTCACCCCGAGGCTCGACCTCGGCACACTGGCACATGTGACAGCCCTGGGGAAACTCGAGGGCAAGGCACTGATCCCCGTATCCGCTCGATAGGGACCTGGACACTGTTGCTTCAGTGTGGGAGGTAAGCGGCTGAGCAAGTCTGCAGTCGAGACAAGGCCTGACTCCACTGTGGGGGCTCCAGGGAAACCCCAAGACCTATGTCAGCATGGGCGAGGCAAGCACAGGCTCTGGACTCAGCACCAGATGAGGACTGAAGACCTGACGACGTCTGGGGAGGAATCCCCAGAGGCGCCTCACAACTCGCACTGAGAATGGCCTCTCCTGAGGCTACAGCGGCCAGTCCCTGGGGTGCCCGTCATAACTTGAGAGGACCCCGCCGCACCTCGAGAAATACCAGAAGCTACTCCCCTTCAGGGAGGGTGAAACCCTTGTCCACGGCGGCATCTCAGGTGAAATCACCCCTTCCCTCTTGGACCTCGAAAGGCTCCTTCATACCCTTGTTGTGACCTAGGAAGTTCCCCGCCCCAGCCGTCCCCACTAGAGAGGAACCCCAAGGGTGCTGTCGCGACTCAAGAGGAACCCCATTTTCCCCTGCTGAGCTCCAGATGAGGGGCCCTTCCCTGATTCGTCAGAAAGGTTTCGCGGTGTTCCCCTCTCATCCCAAGGGGTGGCCTTGCAACAGGAGAGTTGGGAGGAACTTCAGGTGTCTGACCGCCACTACCCAAGCTCTCCAAATGCCTCGTCCACTCCAGATGAACCTGACTGCCCTGCACTGTTTCGACTGTTACCCGGAGGCTCGACTTCCGACACACTGGCCCATGAGACAGCCCCGGGGTACCTCGATGGCAAGCCACAGATCGCTGTGTCCCCTTGACTGGAAGCTGGTCACTGCTGCTGCAGTTGGGAAAGAAAGAGGCCGTGCAAGTCTCCAGGTGAGATGAGGCCTGACTCCCCTATGGGGGCTCCAGAGTATGCTCAAGACCTATGAAAGCATGAGTGAGGAAATCTCAGGCTCCGACCTCAGCACCAGACTAGGACAGAGTACCCGGCAATGACTGGGGAGAAATACCCAGAGGCGCCTCACAACTTGCACTGAGAATGTCCTCTCCTGAGGATACAGGCGCGGGTCCCTGGGGTCCCTGTCGTCACTCGAGAAGACCCCAACAAAACTCGAAAAAAACTGGACGCTTCTGCACTGCAGACGTGGTTTGGCCCTTGTCCACGGCGGCATCTCAGGGGAATTCACACGGTCCTTCGTGGACTTCGAAAGGCTCCTTCACACCCTTGCTTTGACTCAAGAAATTCCCCTCCACATGCGTGCCCACTCGAGAGGAACCTCAAAGGTCCCGCCAAGACTCAAGTGGAGCACCGTTTTCGCCTGCTGAGCTACAGATGAGCGGCCCTTTCCCTGCTCAATCAGGAAAGGTTTCGCGGTGTACCCCTCGCATCCCAAGAGGGGGTGCTCACACCTGCAGAGTCGGGAGGAGTCTCACTGATTGGGTCACCATAATCCAAGATCCCCAAATGCCTCGTCCATTCTAGATGAACCTGACTGCCCTGCACTGCCTCGACTGTAACCCCGAGGCTAGACTCCAGCACACTTGCATGTGTGACAGCCCTGGTGTACCTTGAGGGCCAGCAATAGATTCCTGTATACGCTCGACAGGGAACCTGACACTGTTGCTGCAGATGGGCAAAAAAGAGGCCCTGCAAGTCTCCAGGCAAGATGGGGCCTGACTCCCCAGTGGGGGCCACAGAGTAACCTCAAGGCCTATGAAACCATGAGCGAGGAAATCTCAGGCTCCGACCTCAGCACCAGAGGAGGACTGAGGACGCGGCAACGACAGTGGAGGAATCCCCAGAGACGCCTCGCAACTCGCACTGAGACTGGCCTCTCCGGAGAATACAGGGGTGGGTCCTGGTGTCCCCATCATAACTCGAGAGGGCCCCGCCGAAATTCGAGAAAAACCAGAAGCTTCTCCCCTTCAGGCATGGTGTGGCCCTTATCTGCGGCGGCTTATCCCTGTGTCTGCTCGAACGGGTGCTGAACACTTCTGCTGCAGATGGGGAGGAAAGTGGTCGTGTACGTCTCCAGGCGAGAAGAGGCCTGACTCCCCTGTGGGAGCTCCAGGGGAACCCCAAGACCTAGGTCAGCATGGGCTAGGCAAGCAGAGGCTGTGGCCTCAGCACCAGTCGGGGCCTGGGGACCCGGCGACGACTGGGGAGGAATACCCAGTGGCAACTCTTACGGAGACTGGCCTCTCCTGAGGCCACAGAGGTGGTTCCCTGGGGTCCGGGTCATAACTCGAGAGGACCCCGCCGCAACTTGAGAAAAACCAGAAGCTTCTCCCGTGCAGGCGGAGTGAGGCTCTTGTTCACTGCAGCGTCCCGGGCGAAATAACCCGTTCCTTCTTGGACCTCGAAATGCTCCTTCACACCATTGCTGTGACCCAAGAAGTTCCCCGCCAAACACGTCCCAACTCGAGAGGACCGCCGAAGGTCCCTCCATGACTCAAGAGGAGCTCCATTTTAACATGCTCAGCTCCAGATGACGGGCCTTTCCCTCCTCCATCGGGAAAGGTTCTCGGCTCTCCCCTCGCATCCCAAGAGGAGGCCCTCACACCAGGCGAGTCCAGAGGAGCCTCATGTGTCTTGTCACCTTTCCCCAAGAACCCCAAATGCCTCGTCCACTCCAGATGAACCTGACTGCCCTGCACTGCCTTGACTGCCTCCCTGAGACTCAACTGCTGACACACTGGCACGTGTGATTACCCTGGGGGTACCTAGGGGCAAGTCACAGATCCTTTTGTCCGTTCGACAGAGAGCTGGACATGGCTGCTTCACCCGGGAGTAAAGCAGCCCTGCACGTCTATGGGCGAGATGAGGTCTGACTCCCCTGAGGGGGCTCCCGGGGAACCCTAAGACCTACGTATGCACGGTTGAGGAAAGTACAGACACCGGCCTCAGCACAAGAATGGGACTGAGGACTTGGCACCACTGGGGAAGAATGCCCAGATGTGCCTGGGCCCTCGCACGGAGACTGGCCTCTCCTGGGGCCACAGTGGTGGGTCCCAGGAGCACTGTCTAACTGGAGAAGACCCCTCCACAACTCGAAAAAAACCAGACACTTCCCTGCAGGCGGGGAGAGGCCCTTGTCCAATGCGACATCTCGAGGATTTCACCCCTTCCCTCTTGGACCACAAACGGCCCCTTCACACTCTTGGGGTGACCCAAGAAGTTCCCCGCCCCACCCGTCCCCACTCAACAGAAACCCCGAGGGTCCCGCCAAGACTCAAGTGGAGTCCCATTTTCCCCTGCTAAGCTTAAGATGAGGAGCCATTTCCCTGCTACATCGGGAAAGGTTTCACAGTGTTCCCCTCATATGTCAAGAGGAGTTGCTCCCACGTGGAGAGTCGGTAGGAGTCTCACTGCTTGGGCCACCATTCACCAAGATCCCCCAATGCCTCGTCCAATCCAGATGAACCTGACTTCCCTGCACTGCCTCAACTGTCACCCCGAGGCTCGACTCTGGTACACTGGCCCTTGTGATAGCCCTGGGGTACCTCGAGGACAAGACACTAATCCCTGTATACGCTCGACAGGGACCTGGACACTGTTCCTGCAGATGGGGAGGAAAGCGGCTGTGCACGTCTCCAGGCGAGACGAGGCCTGACTCCCCTGTGGGGTCTCTAGGGGAACTGCAAGACCTATGTCAGCATGAGCGAGGCAAACACATTCTTCGGCCTCAGCACCAGATGAGGTCTGAGGACCCGGCGACATCTTGGGAGGAATCCACAGAGGTGCCTCGCAACTCGCACGGAGACTGTCCTCTCCTGAGGCCACAGTTGTAGGTCCCTGGGGTCCCCTTCAGAACTCGAGATGACCCGTCCCCAACTTGCAAAAAACCAGAATCTTCTCCCCTGCAGGAAGGGTGAGTCCCTTGTCCCCTGCAGCATCTCAGGGAAATGACCGCTTCACTCTTGGACCTCTAAAGGCTCCTTCATACCCTTGTTGTGAACTAGGAAGTTTCCCGCCTCAACCATCCCCACTGGAGAGGAAGCCCGAAGGTCCTACCGTGACTCAGGAGGAGCCCCGTTTTTCCCTGCTGAACTCCAGATGAGGGGCCCTTTCCCTGCTCCATCGGGAAAGGTTTCACGGTGTTCCCCTTGCATCCCAAGAGGTGGCCTTGCCTCAGGAGAGTTGGGAGGAGCCTCAGGTGTTCAGCCACCACTCCCCAACATCCCCAAGCGTCTCGTCCACTCTAGATGAACCTAACTGCCCTGCACTGCCTCGACTGTAACCCCGAGGCTCGACTCCTGACACTGGCCCATGTGAGAGCCCTGGGATACCTCGAGCGCAAGCCATAGATCCCTGTATCTGCTAGACAGGGACCCGGACACTGTTCCTGCAATTGGGGAGGAAAGCGGCAGTGCAGTTCTCCAGTCAAGATGAGGCCTGACTCCCCTGTGTGGGCTCCAGGGGAAGCCCAAGACAAATCTCAGCACGGGAGAGGCAATCTCAGGCTCCAGCCTCAGCACCAGAAGAGGTCTGAGGACCTGGCGCCACACGGGAGGAATTCCCAGATTTGCCTCTACCCTTGCTCGGATACTGGGCTATCCTGGGACCACCGGGGCGGATCACTGTGGTCCCCGTCATAACTCGAGAGAGCCCTGGCACAACTCGAGGAAACCAGAAGCTTCTCCCTTGCAGGCGGAGTGAGGCCCTTGTCTGCTGCGGCGTCCCGGGGCAAACCACCCGTTTCCTCTTGGACCTATAAGTGCTCCTTCACACCCTTTCTGTGACCCAGGAAGTTCTCTGCCCCACCCGTCCCCACTCGAGAGAAACCCCAAGGGTCCCGTCGTGACTCAAGAGGAGCTCTATTTTCCCATGCTCAGCTTCAGATGATTGGCCCTTTCCCTGCTCCATCGGGAAAGGATTCCCGGCTCGCCCCTTGCATATCAAGAGGTGGTGCTCGCACCTGGAGAGTAGGGAGGAGTCTCACAGTTTGGGCCACCTTTCCCCAAGACCCCCAAATGCCTCGTCCACTCCAGATGAACCTGACTGCCCTGCACTGCCTCGACAGTCATCCCGAGGCTCATTGGCACATGTGACAGCCCTGGGGTACCTCGAGGGCAAGGCACTGATCCCTGTATTCGCTCGATAGGGACCCGAACACTGTTGCTTCAGTGTGGGAGGAAAGCGGCTGAGCAAGTCTGCAGTCGAGACGAGGCCTGACTCCACTGTGGGGGCTCCAGGGGAACCCCAAGACCTATGTCAGCATGGGCGAGGCAAGCACAGCCTCTGGCCTCAGCATCAGATGAGAACTGAAGACCTGGCGACGTCTGGGGAGTAATCCCCACAGGTGCATATCAAATCGCATGGAGTCTGGGTTCTTCTGAGGCCACAGCAGCGGTTCCCTGGGGTATCCGTCCTAACTCGACAGGAACCCGCCGCAACTGGAGAAAAACCAGAAGCTTCTCTCCTGCAGGGAGGGTGAGTGCCTTGTCCGCTGCAGCATCACGGGGGAAATCACCCCTTCCATCTTAGACCTTGAAAGGCTCCTTCACACGCTTGCTGTGCCCCAAGAATTTCCCGCCCCACCCGTCCCCAATCGCGAGGACCGCCAAGGGTCCCGCCGCGAATCTAGAGGAGTTCCATTTTTCCTCTGCTCAGCTTCAGATGAGGGGCTCTTTTCCTGCTCCATCGGGAAAGGGTCCCGGCTCTCCCCTCGCATCCGAAGAGGAAGCCCTCACACAAGTCCACAGGAGCCTCAGGCCTCTGGTCACAAGTCCACAGGAGCCTCAGGCCTCTGGTCACCTTTCCCCAAGAAACCCAAATGCCTCGTCCACTCCAGATGAACCTGACTGCCCTGCACGGCCTCGACTGTAACCCCGAGGATTGACTCCGGCACACTGGCACATATGACAGCCCTGGGGTACCTAGAGCGCGAGCCATAGATCCCTGTATTTGCTTGACAGGGACCCGAACAGTGTTCCTGAAGTTGGGGAGGAAAGCAGCATTGCACATCTCCAGTCAAGACGATGCCTGATCCCCTGTGAGGACTCCAGAGAAAGCCCCAGACTAATGTCAACACGAGCAAGGCAATCTGAGGCTCCAGCCTCAGCACCAGANGAATCCCCACAGGTGCATATCAAATCGCATGGAGTCTGGGTTCTTCTGAGGCCACAGCAGCGGTTCCCTGGGGTATCCGTCCTAACTCGACAGGAACCCGCCGCAACTGGAGAAAAACCAGAAGCTTCTCTCCTGCAGGGAGGGTGAGTGCCTTGTCCGCTGCAGCATCACGGGGGAAATCACCCCTTCCATCTTAGACCTTGAAAGGCTCCTTCACACGCTTGCTGTGCCCCAAGAATTTCCCGCCCCACCCGTCCCCAATCGCGAGGACCGCCAAGGGTCCCGCCGCGAATCTAGAGGAGTTCCATTTTTCCTCTGCTCAGCTTCAGATGAGGGGCTCTTTTCCTGCTCCATCGGGAAAGGGTCCCGGCTCTCCCCTCGCATCCGAAGAGGAAGCCCTCACACAAGTCCACAGGAGCCTCAGGCCTCTGGTCACAAGTCCACAGGAGCCTCAGGCCTCTGGTCACCTTTCCCCAAGAAACCCAAATGCCTCGTCCACTCCAGATGAACCTGACTGCCCTGCACGGCCTCGACTGTAACCCCGAGGATTGACTCCGGCACACTGGCACATATGACAGCCCTGGGGTACCTAGAGCGCGAGCCATAGATCCCTGTATTTGCTTGACAGGGACCCGAACAGTGTTCCTGAAGTTGGGGAGGAAAGCAGCATTGCACATCTCCAGTCAAGACGATGCCTGATCCCCTGTGAGGACTCCAGAGAAAGCCCCAGACTAATGTCAACACGAGCAAGGCAATCTGAGGCTCCAGCCTCAGCACCAGAAGGGGACTGAGGACTTGGCGCCACTGGGGAGGATCCCCAGATGTACCTCGCCCCTCACAGGGAGACTGGCCTATCCTAGGGCTACAGGGGCAGATCCCTGTGGTCCCCGTCGTAACTCGAGAGGACCCCGACACAACTCGAGAAAAACCAGAAACTTCTCCCTTGCAGGCGGAGTGAGGCCCTTGTCCGCTGCGGTGTCCCAGAGGAAAACACCCGTTCCCCCTTGGATCTCGAAATGCACCTTCACACCCTTGCTGTGGTGCAAGAAGTTCCCCGCCCCAACCGTCCCCACTGGAGAGGAACCCCGAGTGTCCCGCTGCGACTCAAGAGGAGCTACATTTTCCCATGCTCAGCTCCAGATGAGGGGCCCTATCCTTGCTCCATTGGGAAACGTTTCGCGGTGTTCCCCTCACATCCCAAGAGATGGTCTCAAATCAGGAGAGTCAGGAGGAGCCTCAGGTGTCCTACCACGACTCCCCAAGATCCCCAAATGTCTCGTCTACTCCAGATGAATCTGATTGCCCTGCACTGTCTCGACTATCACCCCGAGGCTCGACTCCGGACACACTGGCACGTGAGGCAGCCCTGGGATACCTAGATGGCAAGACACAGATCCCTGTGTCCACTTTATGGGGAGCCAGACACTGCCACTGCAGGTGGGGAAGAAAGAGGCCGTGCAACTCTGCAGGCGAGAAGAGGCCTGACTCCCGTGTGTGGGCTCCAGAGTAACCTCAAGACCTATGAAAGCATAAGAGAGGAAATCTCAGGCTTTGACCTCAGCACCACATGAGGACTGAAGACCCGGTGAAAACTAGGGAGGAATCCCCAGAGGCGCCTCGCACCTCGCACTGAGACTGGCCTCTCCTGAGGACACAGGGGTGAGTCCCTGTGGTCCCCGTCATAACTCAAGAGGACCATGCTGCAATTCGAGAAAAACTGGAATCTCCTCCACTACAGGCATGGTGTGGCCCTTTTGCACGGTGGCATCTCAGAAGAATTCACCTCGTCCCTCGTGGACCTCGAAACGCTCCTTGACACCCATGCTGTGAACCAAGAAGTTCCCAGCCCCACCTGTCCCCACTTGAGAGGAAACGCGAGTGTCCTACCAAGACTCAAGCGGAGCCCCATTTTCCCCTGCTGAGCTCCAGATATGGGGCCCTTTCCCTGCTCCATCAGGAAAGGTTTCGCGATATTCCCCTTCCATCCCATGAGGATGTGCTCACACCGGAGAGTCGGGAGGAGTCTCACAGATTGGGGCACCATTCCCCAAGACCCCCAAATGCCTGATCGATTCCAGATGAAGCTCACTGCCCTGCAGTGCCTCGACTGTCACCCCGAGGATTGATTCTGGCACACTGGCAGGGGTGACAGCCCTGGGCTACCTGGAGGGCAAGCCACAGATCCTTGTATCTGCTCGACAGGGACCCGGACACTGTTGCTGCAGTTGGGGAGGAAAGCGGCTGTGCACGTCTCCAGGGGAGACGAGACCTGACTCCCCTGTAGGGGCTCCAGTGAAAACCCAAGACATTTGTCAGCATGGGCAAGGCAGCTCAGGCTCAAGCTTCAGCACCAAACCAGGACTGAGGACCTGGCGACGACTGGGGATGAATCCCCAGTGGTGCCTTGCAAATCGCTGGGAAACTCTCCAGTGGTCACAAGGGCGGGTTACTGAGGTTCCGTCTTAACTCGATAGGACCCCACCAGCACTTGAGAAAAACCAGAAACTTTTCCCCTGTATGTCGAGTGAGGCCTTTGTCCACTGTGGTGTCCCGGGGGAATTCACCCGTTACCTCTTGGACCTCAAAATGCTCCTTCACAACCTTGCTGTTACCAAAGAAGTTCCCCGCTCCACAAGTCCCCACTCGAGTGGACTGCCGAGGGTCCCGCCGCGACTCAAGGGGAAATTCATTTTCCCATGCTCAGCTCCAGATGAGGGGCACTTTCACTGCTCCGTCGGGCCAGGTTTCACTCTGTTCCTCTCGCATGTCAAGAGGAGGTGCTTGAACCTGGAGACTCGGGAGGAGTCTCACAGTTTGGGCCACCATTTCCCAAGACCCCCAAATGCCTCGTCCACTCCAGATGAAACTGACTGCCCTGCACTGCCTCGACTGTTACCCTGAGACTCGACTCCAGCACACTGGCACTTTTGATATCCATGGGGTACCTCGAGTGCAAGACACTGATCCCTGTATCCCCTCGACAGGGACCTGGACACTGTTGCTGCATTTGAAAGGAAAGCGGCTGTGCACGTCTCCAAGCGAGACGAGGCCTGATTCCCATGTGGGGGCTCCAGGGGAACCCCAAGACCTATGTCAGCATGGTCGAGGCAAGCACAGGCTTGGGCCTCAGCACCAGACGAGGACTGAGGACCCGGCGACGTCTGGGGAGGAATCCCCAGAGGTGCCTTGCAACTCGCATGGAGACTGGCTTCTCCTGAGGCTACAGCAGCGGGTTGTTGGGTTCCCTTCGTAACTGGAGAGGACCCTGCCACAACTCGAGAAAAACCAGAAGCTTCTCCCCTGCAGGGAGGGTGAGTCCCTTGTCTGCTGCAACATCTCGGGGGAAATCATCCCTTCCCTCTTGGACCTCGAAAGGCTCCTTCACACCCTTTTTATGACCAAAGAATTTCCGCATCCCACCTATCCCCACTCGAGAGGAACCCCGAGGGTCCCGCCAAGACTCAAGAGAAGCCCCATTTCCCCTGCTGAGCTCCAGATGATGGGCCCTTTCCCTGTTCCATCGGGAAAGTTTTCACGACTCTCCCCTGTCATCCCAAGAAGAGGTGCTTGAATGAGGAGAGACAGGACGAGCCTCAGGGGTCGGTCCATCTTTCCAAAGACCCCCAAGTGACTCATCAATTCTTGATGAACATCACTGCTCTGCACGTCCTCGACTGTCACCCTGAGACTTGACTCCTGACACACTGGCAAGTGTAAGAGCCCTGTTGTACCTTGAGGGCAAGACACAGATCCCTGTTTCCGCTCAAAGGGGTGCTGGACACTTCGGCTGCAGATGGGGAGGAACCGGCCGTGCACGACTCCAGGCAAGACGAGGCCTGACTCCCCTGTGGGAGCTCCAGGGGAACCCCACAACCTAGGTCAGCATGGCGAGGCAAGCTCAGGCTGCAACCGCGGCACTAGATGAGGCCTGGGGACCCAGGGACGACTGGGGAGGAATACCCAGTGGCAACTCTCAAGGAGACTGCCCTCTCCTGAGGCCACAGGGGCGGGTCTCTGGGGTCCCTGTCGTAACTCGAGAGGACCCCTCCGCAACTCGAGAAAAACCAGAAGCTTCTCCCTTGCAGGAGGAGTGAGGCCCCTGTCCACTGCGGCATCCTGGGGAAAATCACCCGTTCCCTCTTGTACCTCGAAATGCTCCTTCACACCCTTGCTGTGACCCAAGAAGTTTCCCGCCCTACCCGTCCGCACTTGAGAGGACCACTGAGGGTCCCACCGTGACTCAAGAGGAGCTCCGTTTTCCCCTGCTCAGCTCCAGATGAGGGGCCCTTTCCCTGCTCCATCGGGAAAGGGTTCCCGGCTCTCCCCTCGCATCCCAAGTGGAGGCCCTCCCACCAGGTGAGTCCAGAGGAGCCTCAGGTGTCTGGTCACATTTCCCCAAGAAACTCAAATGCCTCGTCCACTCCAGTTGAACCTGACTGCCCTGCACTGCCTCGACTACCGCCCCGAGGCTCGACTGCCGACACACTGCCACATGTGATAGCCCTGGGGTACCTCGAGGGCAAGCCACAGATCCCTTTGTCTGTTCGACGGAGAGCCAGACACGGCTGCTGCACCCTGGAATGAAGCTGTCCTGCAAGTCTATGGACGAGATTAGGCCTGACTCCACTGAGGTGGCTCCAGGGGGACCTCAAAACCTACGAAGGCATGGGTCAAGAAAGCTCAGGCTCCGACCTCAGCACAAGAGTTGGACTGAGGACTTTGCGACACCTGGGAAGAATCCGAGATGCACCTTGCCCGTCTCATGGGCACTGGCCTTTCCTGGGGCCACATGGGTGGGTCCCAGGGCTCCATCGTAAATCAAGAGGACAACCTCCTCAACTCGGAAAACAAACAAACAAACAAACAATTTCCTGCAGGAGGAGAAAGGCCCTTGTCCAATGTGGCATCTCGGGGGAATTCACCCGTTCCCTCTTGGACCTTGAAATGCTCTTTCACACCCTGGCTATGACCCAAGAAGTTCCCACCAACCCGTCCCCACCTGAGATGAACCCTGAGGGTCCCGCCAAGACTCAAGAGGAGCACCGATTTCCCCTGTTGAGCTCCAGATGAGGGGCCATTTTTCTGTTCCATCAGTAAATGTTTCACGGTGTTCCCCTCACATCCCAAGAGGAGGTGCTCACACCTGGATAGTCAGGAGGAGTCTCACAGATTGGGCACCATTCCCCAAGACCCCCAAATGCCTCGTCCTCTCCAGATGAAACTGACTGCCCTGCACTGCCTCGACTGACACTCCGCTCGACAGGGGCCCAGACACTGTTACTGCAGTTGGGGAGAAAAGCGGCTGTGCACGTCTCCAGACGAGACGAGGCCTGACTCCCCTGTGGGGACTCCAGCAGAAACCCAAGGCCTATGTTAGCATGGGCGAGGCAAGCTCAGGCTCCAACTTCAGCAACAGACCAGGACTGAGGACCCAGCGATGCCAGTGTATGAATCCCCAGAGGCGCCTCCAAATTGCTCGAAGACTGTCCTTTCCTGTGGCCACAAGGGCGGGTTTCTGGGGTCCAATCGTATCTCGATTGGACCCCATCAGCACCTGAAGAAAAGCAGAAACTTCTCCCATGCAGGTGGTGTGAGGCCCTTGTCCGCGGGGGCATCTCGGTGGAACTCAACCCTTCCCTCCTAAAGCTCAAAAGGCTCTTTCACACCCTTCTTGTGACCAAAGAAGTTCCCCGCCCCACCCGTCTCCACTCAAGAGGAACCCCGAGGGTCCCGCCAAGACTCAAGAGGAGCCCCGTTTTCCCCTGCTGAGCTCCCAATGACGGGCCCTTTCCCTGCTCCATCGGGAAAGTGTTCACGGCTCTCCCCTGGCATCTCAAGAAGTGGCGCTTGAACGAGGACAGACAGGACGAGCCTCAGGAATCCGTCTATCATTCCCAAGACCCCCACATGCCTCGTCCATTGCTGATGAACCTCACTGCCCTGCACTGCCTCGACTGTCACCCAGAGACTCAAATTCCAACACACTGGCACGTGTGACAGCCCTGGGGTACCTCGAGGGCAAGCCACAGGTCCCTGTGTCTGCTCGAAGTGGGGCTGGACACTTCTGCTGCAGATGGGAAGGGAAGCGGCCATGTACAGCTCCAGGCGAGACGAGACCTGACTCCCCTGTGGGAGATCCAGGGGAACCCCAAGACCTAGGTCAGCATGGGCGAGGCAAGCTCAGGCTGCGGCCTCAGCACCAGATGAAGACTAGGGAACCGGCGACGACAGGGGAGGAATAAACAGTGGCAACTCTCAAGGAGACTGCCCTCTCCTGAGGCCACAGGGGCGGGTCCCTGGGGTCCCCGTCGTAACTCGAGAGGACTCCGCCACAAGTCGAGAAAAATCAGAAGCTTCTCCCTTTCAGGCGGAGTGAGGTTCTTGTCAACTGTGGCGTCGCGGCAAATCACCCTTTCCCTATTGGACCTCGAAATGCTCCTTCACACCCTTGCTGTGACCCAAGAGGTTCTCCGCCCCACCTGTCCCCACTCGAGAGGACCACGAAGGGTCCCGCCGTGACTCAAGAGGAGCTCCATTTTCCCCTGCTCAGCTCCAGATGAGGGGTCCTTTCCCTGCTCCATCGGGAAAGGGTTCCCGGCTCTTCACTCGCATCCCAAGAGGAGGCCCTCACCCCAGGCGAGTCCAGAGGAGGCTCAGGTGTCTAGTCACCTTTCCCCAAGTCCCCCAAATGCCTATTCCACTCCAGATGAACCTGACTGCCCTGCACTGCCTCCACTGCCTCCCCGAGGCTCGAATCCTGCACACTGGCACATGTGATAGCCCTGGGGTACCTCCAGGGCAAGCCACAGATCCATTTGTCAGTTCGATGGAGAGCTGGACATGGTTCCTGCACCCTGGAGTAAAGCGGCCCTTCAAGTATATGGATGAGACCTGGCCTGACTCCCCTGAGGGGACTCCAGGGGAACTGCAAGACCTATGTAGGCACGGGTGAGGAAAGCTCAGGCTCTGCCCTCAGCACCAGAATGGGACTGAGGACTTGGCACTACTGGGGAAGAAACGCCAAATATGCCTCACCCCATGCACAGAGACTGGGCTCTCCTGGGACCACAGGGTTGGGTACCTGGGGCCCCGTCATAACTTGAGAGGAACCCTCCATGACTCGAAAAAAAACACACTTCCCTGCAGTCGGGGAGAGGCCCTTGTCTGATGCAGCATCTCGGGGGAATTCACCCCTTCCCTCTTGGACCTCAAAAGGTGCCTTCACACCTTTGCTGTGACCCAAGAAGTTCAACGCCCTACACGTCCCAACTCGAGAGAAACCCCGAGGGTCTCGCCAAGATTCAAGAGCAACCCCGTTTTCCCCTGCTGAGCTCCAGATGAGGGGCCCTTTCCCTGCTCCTTCGGGAAAGGATTGACAGTGTTCCCTTCCCCTCGCATGTCAAAAGAGGTGCTCACACCTGGAGAGTCGGGAGGAGTCTCATAGTTTGGGCCACCATTCCCCAAGACCCCCAAATGCCTCGTCCACTCCAGATCAACCTGACTGCCCTGCACTGCCTCGACTGTCAACCCGATGCTCGACTCCAGCAAACTAGCACGTTTTTACAGCCCTGGGGTACCTCAAGGGCAGTCCACAGATCACTGTGTCCGCTTGAAGGGGTGCTGGCACTTCTGCTGCAGATGGGGAGGAAAACGGCCGTGCATGTCTCCAGACAAGACGAGTCCTGACTCGCCTTTTGAGCTCCAGGGGAACCCCAAGTCCTATGTCAGCATGGGCGAGACAAGCTCAGGCTGTGGCCTCAGCATCAGATGAGGCCTGGGGACCTGGTGAAGACTGGGGAGGAATACCCAGTGGCAACTCACACAAAGACTGGGCTCTTCTGAGGCCAGAGGGGCGGGTCCCTGGGGTCCCCGTCGTAACTCGAGAGGACCCTGCCGCAACTCGAGAAAAACCAGAAGTTTCTCCCCTACAGGGAGGGTGAGTCCCTTGTCCACTGCAGCATCTCGGGGGAAATCACCCTTTCCCATTTGGACCTCAAAAAGTTCCTTCATACCCTTGTTGTGACCTAGGAAGTTCCCCGCCCCAACCGTCCCCACTCGAGAGGAACCCCGAGGGTCCTGCCACGACTCAAGAGGAACCCCGTTTTCCCCTGCTGAGCTCCAGATGAGGGGCCCTTTCCCTGTTCCATCGGGAAAGTTTTACCGGCACTCCCGTTGCATCCCAAGAGGTGGCCTCGCATCAGGGGAGACAAGAGGAGCCTCAGGTGTCCGACTACCACTCCCCAAGATCCCCAAATGCCTCGTCCACTCCAGGTGAACATGACTGCCCAGCACTCTCTCGACTGTCACCCCGAGGCTTGACATCCAACACTCTGGCACGTGAGAGAGCCCTGAGTACCTCAATGGCAAGCCACAGATCCCTGTGTCCACTTGACGGGGAGCCGGACACTGCCACTGCAGGTGGGGAAGAAACAGGCCTTGCAAGTCTTCAAGCGAGAAGAGGACTGACTCCCCTTTGGGGGCTCCAAAGTAATCTCAAGTCCTATGAAAGCATGAGCGAGGAAATCTCAGGCCCCGACCTCAGCACCAGATGAGGTGTGAACCCGGTGATGACTGGGGAGGAATCCCCAGAGGCGCCTCACAATTCGCACTGAGAATGGCCTCTCCTGAGGATACAGGGGCGGGTACCTGGGGTCCCTGTCGTAACTCTAGAGGACCCCGTTGCAACTTGAGAAAAACTGGAAGCTTTGAATCTGCAGGTGTGATGTGGCCCTTGTCCGCAACAGCATCTCAGGGGAATTCACCCCGTCCCTTGTGGACCTCAAAAGGCTTCTTCACACCCTTGCTTTGACCGAAGAAGTTGCCTGCCCTAAACCTCCCCACTCGAGAGGACCTACGAGGGTCCCCCCGCGACTCAAGAGGAGCTCCATTTTCCCATGCTCAGCTGCAGATGAATGGCCCTTTCACACCTCCATCGGGAAAGGGTTCCCAGCTTTCCCCTCGCATCCCAAGAGGAGGCCCTCACACCAGGTGAGTGCAGAGAAGCCTCAGGCGTCGGGTCACATTTCTGCAAGGCCCCCAACTGCCTAGTCCACTCCAGATGAATCTGACTGTCCTACATTGCCTCGACTGTCACCCCGAGGCTCGACTTAGGCACACTGGCACCTGTGATAGCCCTGGGGAAGCTCGAGGTCAAGCCACTGATCCCTGTATGCACTTGACAGTGACCCGGACACTTTTGCTGCAGATGGGGAGGAAAGCAGCTGGGCACATTCCCAGGCGAGACGAGGCTTGACTCCCCTATTGGTGCTCCAGGGGAACCCCAAGACCTATGTCAGCATGGGCGAGGCAAACACAGGCTCTGGCATCAGAACCAGATGAAGACTGAGGACACGGTAAGGTCTCGAGAGGAATCCCCACAGGTGCCTCACAACTCGCATGGAGACTGGCCTCTCTTGAGGCCACAGGGGCAGGTCCCTTGGGTCCCTGTCGTAACTCGAGAGGACCCTGCCGCAACTCGAGAAAAACTGGAAG